>LPNX010423561.1:3473-50170 GCA_001517045.1 Pseudotsuga menziesii
TCGAAATTATAGATCCACTAAATAATTACAAATTTAATGAAATATGTGTTTATTTAAACTTCTCAAGATACAATCCATTAGGGAAAGTTTCCCAAAGAACATGGTATTGAATAAATCTAGAGAATCTCAGACCCATAACCTAGAAATTCATTCAAAGCTTGAATCTCAAAAGTTAGGTACGAAAAGAGTCCCACCCTTCTTGCCGACTTTTGAAATTTTCAATAGAAACATCCATAACTATATGATTAAATTGGGGGAATATTCTAATGTTATGCCTGCCTCTATTTGTAAAACGTTAAATGCTACAGGGGAGTCTTGTCCTACGCAGATAGTGTAGTTAAATAGATCCAGGGTAAAAGTTTTGGCGGAGTTAAAAACATTCTTTTAACTTTGTCTGTTGATCCTAGGATACACCAGACAGTGGATATAGTTGTGGATGATGTACCAGAAACATATGGGATGTGGTTAAGTAGATATTGGTATGATAAATTGAAAGGATATTTTTCTAGAGACTAGTCTCATTTGTGGCTGCCATACAATGGGGGGCCTAATCAGACAGTCACGGATCTCAATGATCCAGCTGAACTAGCAGTCTTTGTAAACTCAGTCTTATAACATTATACCCTTGATTCTTACATTGGTAATATTCTTGCTAACACTTATCTGAATCAGAATCTTGACAAACTGTCAAAAATCAATAATTGTAAAGTTATTCCATTTGCTGGTGAAATTGTACATAATGCATATCATGTTAATACAAATTTTGGATTAGATTTATCATCATGGACACTCTTTTTTTATGGATCTATGTCCAAATGTGAAGTCAATGCAGGATGTGTGCTTATCGATCTTAAAGGTGCCAAATGGATGATTTCCTGTAGACTAGAGTTCGAGTGCACCAATAACATTGCAGAATATGAAGCCTTAGTACAAGGGCTTGAAATGGAAATTGACTTGGGATCTGACATCATTTAGTGTTACGAAAACTCAAAAATTGTACTTAATCAGGAAAGGAACTAGATCCATTGTTTGACACCTCATCTTTTGAATTATCAGAAATTAGTAAGGGATATTACTAGCTCATTTAAGGCTTTTAATATCAAGTCTATCTCGAGATCACAAAATTTTGATGAAAACCTGTTGGCCAATACCACATCCAGACTCATCCCACCTGAAGGCCTTGCTCCTGATACTTTCTCCATAGAACTTATGTATGTTGATGTATATGTAACTTCAGAATGTATTTCACTTGTATTTATTATATATTGTAACCTAATGTTTATTTAGGGATGTACTTGAGTTATGTCATGCCCCGATGTTCCTATTGGGAAGGTCTATCATGTAAAGAAGTCATGTCAAGTCATTGTGGGTAACCCTCCTATTGTCTAAGGGTTAAAGTCCCCGCAGTTTCGGCGCACTACGGTTATTAGACTCTCCTAGTAGAGGTCGTCCCTGGTAGGGTTTTAGTCGTGTCAGGATTAGTATAAATAGAGAACTGGATTCTCTATTTATCACACAACTTATACACACTCAAGTGTAGCACATAGTTGAGGAAGGAGAAGACATCGGGGCTAGACAAGAAGAAGGTTACTGCTGTCGGGAGATCACTTACTGTTTTGGGGATTTTCTATTTTGGTGTCGATTCTATCTCTGAGGAAGTTGTGGGGTTTTAACCATTTATGATTTCTTCGAGGATAAACACTATGTTAATTATCTCTTGTGTTTGATTGATGTGCTTGTTATTCTCTCAGTAAAGATCCAAATAAAATGCTAGCTTAATGATGAAATTCTAACATGGTATCAGAGATAACCTGAGAAGAAGACATTGTACAACTGCAGGAACTAGGGCTTCCTATTTTGTGGATCTTCCTCATATTTTCAGAAAAAGTAAGGTGGAATAACTCTCCTTCTTAGGGTGCATATTTCTGTGAAATCATAATCCAATTCTAAGGCTTTTCAATTTTGGACCCAACACTGCTGCCGGAAATTAGGGCTTTTCACAGAAGAGGAAATTTTCAGTGAGCTGAGGCCTGGATTGATCTCCTCCCCAAAATCAAAGTTAGGAATAAATTTCAAGGCATCTAGCTAGACAGATCTCCAGAAAAGCAAAACCCTAATTTGCTACTGAACCGGCACTACAGGATTTCAACTCCAAATCTAGATTCAACATCTTGACCTGGTAAGATCTAAATATTTTGTATTTCCCTTTGAGATTCTCATTTTAAGATGTCTCATCATACCAAGCTTAATGAAAAGCTTGAGGGAGCTGATAACTTCTGAGCTTGGAAGTATAGGATCTCCCTTGTCCTCGAAGAGAATGGGTTGGACTCCTATATCAATGAGGAGGTTCTAGTTCCAGAGGGAGATGAGGCCAAGGTTTTGCATAAGAAGAAGTCGGTTAGGCAAAGAGAATCATTGCTGATTCTATCAAGGATCATCTCATACCATAGGTGTCCTCCCTCAAGACACCTAAAGCTATGTTTGATGCCCTAACCAAATTGTTTGAAGGGAAGAACATAAATAGGAAGATGACTTTGAGAAACCAATTGAAAAATGTGAAGATCCAGAATGTTGAGACTATTTAGTCTTACTTTACAAAGTGTTTCTCAGATCAAGGAGCAGCTGGAAGTAGTAGATGAAGAAGTGGAAAATGCAGAGATTGTGATGACCACCTTGAATGGTCTCCCTAGATCATGGGACTCTTTCATTCAAGGAATCTGTGCCAGAAAGAAGTTAGTCAAGTTCAGCAGACGATGGGAAGAATGATCTCAAGAAGAATCTCAGATAGAAGCTCAAGAAGAGAAGATGGGTAGTGAAGATCAATCTCTCACAGTTCACTCCAAGAAAAATAGGAGGAGCAATTACCACTCCAAAGGTAAGATCTCACACTCTAGAAAAGATCTGAATACTATTAGATGTTACACATGTGATGAGCAAGGTCACATATTTAGATTCTTCCCTAACAAAATAAATCTAAAGAATAAGGGAAACAAGAGAAGACATCATGCCCATGCTGCAGAGGATGATGAACCTTCCACAAAGAGAATCATACAAGAGAGTGATGACTCTTCAAGTGAGGATGAATATGTACTGATCTCCGCTCTCATGGGAACTATTTCACATGGAAGAAATGATTGGCTTATAGATAGTGGTGCTTCCAAGCACATGACGGGATTCAAAGAATCATTTGTGAAGCTATCTGAACATGAGTCACCTCACACGGAGAAACTTGGGGATGACTACCAGTATCCAATAAAAGGTAGTGGTGAATCCTTCTATAAACTAGACTCTGGAAAGTATTTGAAGATGAATAATGTATTATTTGTTATAGGACTAAAGAAGAACCTCCTCTCCATATCTACATTGGATGCAAAAGGAATGAGGGTTGCTTTTGTAGATGGCCAAGTTCTTATGTGGCCAAAGGGAAAGACATTTGACGATGAAATAGTGATTGGAGAACAAGAAGAAGGTCTATACAAGTTGAAGGGCCAACCAGATCAAGCTTTGGTTCATGACACAGTAGAACCAAATGAAATTTGGCATAGAAGGCTTGCACATGTACATTACAGAGCACTACCACTTGCAAGCAAAGTTGTTGAAGGTCTTCCAGAAATTCAAGCAAAACATGAAGGGGTCTGAAAAGGATGTGTGAAAGGAAAGAACACAAAGAAGAAATTTCCAAGTAGCGAGAGCAAAGCAAACAGAAGCTTGGAAATCATCCACTCTGATATATGCGAACCAATGTCATCAAGCTCACTAAGCGGGTATGTGTACTATGTTTATTTTATTGATGAATTTTCTAGGAAGACATGGATTTAATTTATGAAGAATAAAGATGAAGTGTTTAGCAAGTTCAAGGAATTCAATGCCTTGATCAAGAACCATACTGAAAAAGAAGATCAAGACTTTTCGATCAGACAATGGCGAGGAATTCACTTCAAATGAGTTCAAGGAACTATGTAAGGACTCATGGATTAAGAGGGATTTGTCCACTCCTTACAATCCACAATAGAATGGGATTGCAGAAAGGAAGAATAGAACCTTCATGGAAGCTGCAAGAGATATGCTTCATGATCAAGATCTTCCTATCCATCTTTGGGAAAAAGCATCCAGAATAGCAGCGTATGTACAGAACCGTACTCCACAAAGAGTACTCAAGAAAAAAACTCCTAAAGAAGTCTTCTCCAGTAAGAAACCAGAAGTCAGCCATCTCAGAATATTCGGTTGTCCTGTGTACATACACATTCCAAAAGAGAAGAGAACGAAACTAGATCCTTGAGGAAAGAAAGGTATATTTGTGGGATACTCTGAAAGCTCAAAGGCTTATAGAATATACTTCCCAAGGTTCAAAAAGATTGACATCAGCAAGGATGTAACATTTGATGAAGATTCAGCCTACATCAAATCCAGAAAGAAACCTACTGAAGAACCTGAAGAAGTAGAAGATCCCAGAATTCATGATACAATCATCAACAAAGAAAATCAAGAAGAAGATCGAGAATTTGAAGAACCACAAAGACCTATAGATCAACCAAAGAAGAAGAATCCTCAGAAGATGAAACTTGCTTGGGTACGAAAGATTATCTAAGGTGCAGAAAGATATGGGGTTCCAGAAGAGGATCTCAGAGAAAGAAAGAGGACCAGATCCTATTCCAGTTATGTAGCTTTACTATGTGACTTCATTAATGAAGAACCTTCCAAATATGAAGAAGCGGTAGAACAGAAATAATGGAAGGATGTGATGATCGAAGAGTATCAATTGATCATGAAGAATGATGTTTGGGATGTTGTCCCAAGACTAGAAGGGAAGTCAGTTGTAACTTCCAAATGGATCCACAAGATTAAGCATGCTGCAGACGGTAGCATTGAAAAGTATAAGGAAATATTTGTGGCTTGGGATTTCTCTCAGAAAAAAGGAATAGACTATGAGGAAACCTTTGCACCTGTAGCCAGATACACTTCCATCAAATTGGTACTTGCTCTAGCTGCAGTGATGAAATGGAAGATACACCAAATGGATGTCAAGACTGCTTTCTTGAATGGTGTAGTAGAAGAGGAAGTGTATGTGGAGTAGCCACTCGGTTTTGAGACACATGACAGGGAGTCTCATGTGTGTAGATTGAAGAAATCCCTGTACAGTTTGAAACAGGCACCCAGGACATGGTACGACAGAATTGACATCTTTCTAGCTAGTTTGGGCTTTACCAAGAGCAAAGAAGATTCCAACCTTTACAACAAGGTGTAAGATGGCAACCCGGTGATACTTCTACTATATGGAAATGATCTGTTTGTGACAGGTATGGATGGGTTGATTGATGATATGAAGAGAAATATTGCTGCTGAGTTTGAGATGAAGGATTTGGGAATGATGCATTATTTCCTAGGTATGGAGGTGTGGCAGAATACAGATGGAATTTTCCTTGGACAAGGAAATTATGCAATAGAGATCCTGAAGAGATTTGGGATGATGGACTGCAAGGTATTAACCACACCTATGGCATCAAACCTAAAGCTATTGAGTGATGCTTCATCAGAGACAGTTGATGCCACAATGTATTGTCAGATGATTGGGTCCTTGATGTACCTGACGAACACGAGACCAGATATTTGCTTTGCTGTGAACGCCTTGAGCTAATACTTGACAGATCCAAGACATGTTCACTTGACTGCTGCAAAGCATATTCTGAGGTACCTAAAGGGTATGGTTGATTATGGGCTCAAGTATAAGGTTGATCAAAGGATTAACCTGGAGGGTTATGTTGATTCAAATTAGGCAGGCAGTGCCATCGATAGGAAGAGCACTTCAATGTGTTGCTTTAGTATGGGATCAGGTGTGATCTCATGGTTTAGCAAGAAGCAATCCTGTGTGGCACTGAGTACAGCTAAAGTAGAGTATGTTACAGCCTGTTCAGCTAGTTGTGAGGCGGTATGGCTAAGGAAGCTACTGTCTGATTTATTTGATCTCCAGTTAGATGCTACTTGTATATACCATGACAACCATAGTTGTGTAAAGTTGTCAGAGAATCCAGTATTCCATGACAAGTCAAAGCATATTGAGATCAAGTATCACTATATCAGGGATATGGTGCAAAGAGGAGCAGTGAAGCTCCAGTATGTTGCAACGGATGAACAGATAGCTGATGTGTTGACTAAGCCATTGGCTAGGGTGAAGTTTGAGTACTTCACGGAGAAGCTTGGTGTTCTATAGATCGAGGTTCCTCCCAAGAGGAAGTGATGTGTCTGTGCTGAGCCCTTCTGACATGGTGAGAGGATTGGTTCCTTCCATGATCAGATGTAAGTACTATGCCATTCTGACATGGTGAGAGGATTGGTTCCTTCCATGGTCGAATGTAAGAGCTATGACATGGTGAGAGGATTGGTTCCTTCCATTGTCAGGTATATGTAGATGGAACATCCATCATGAGAAAGGGCTAGCTCTATGAAGACACATTTAGTATGAAAAAGGACTAGCTCTGTGTAGATGGCTCATCTAGTATGAAAAAGGACTAGCTCTGTGTAGATGGCTCATCTAGTATGAAAAAGGACTAGCTCTGAGAAGACTCATCTAGTATGAAAAAGGACTAGCTCTGAGTAGCTACCACATCTAGTATGAAAAAGGACCAGGTCTGTGATGCCTCATCTAGTATGAAAAAGGACCAGCTCTGTGATGCCTCCTCTAGTATGAAAAAGAACTAGCTCTGAGAAGACTCATCTAGTATGAAAAAGGACTAGCTCTGAGTAGCTACCACATCTGGTATAAAACAGGACCATCTCTGTGATGCCTCATCTGGTATGAAAAAGGACCATCTCTGTGATGCCTCATCTAGTATGAAAAAGGACTAGCTCTGAGAAGACTCATCTAGTATGAAAAAGGACTAGCTTTGAGTAGCTGCCACATCTGGTATGAAAAAGGACCAGCTCTGTGATGCCTCATCTGGTATGAAAAAGGACCATCTCTGTGATGCTTCATCTAGTATGCAAAAGGACTAGCTCTGAGAAGAATCATCTAGTATGAAAAAGGACTAGCTCTGAGTAGCTGCCACATCTGGTATGAAAAAGGACCAGCTCTGGGATGCCTCATCTAGTATGAAAAAGGACCAGCTCTGGGATGCCTCATCTAGTATGAAAAATGACTAGCTCTGAGATGATACATCTAGTATGAAAAAGGACTGGCTCTGTAGAGGTTCCTATGACGAGAAGAATCAAGAGATAGCACCTATGATGATGACTAGTGATGATCCATATCGAGTGATGATGATCCAGATCTAGTGATGATGATCTAGTAGAAATGATCCACATCGAGTGATGATCCGGATCCAGTGATGATGCCTAGTGATGATCCAGATCAAGTGATGATCCAGATCCAGTGATGATGTCCAGTGATGATCTAGACTGAGTGATGATCCAGATATGATGATGAAGATTACTTGAGGATGAAGATGACTTGAAGATGAATATGACTTGAAGATGAAGAATACTTGAAGATTACGAGGACTCGATGAAGATCCATAAGATACAGAGAATAAGACTTGTGCTGAAAATTGTGTCGAAAGAATACCTTCCTAGTTAAGAGGGAGTGTTGATGTATATGTAACTTCAGAATGTATTTCACTTGTATTTCTTATATATTGTAACCCGATTTTTATTCCGACATGTACTTTAGTTATGTCATGCCCTGATGTTCCTATTGGGAAGGTCTATCACTTAAACAAGTCATGTCAAGTCATTGTGGGTAACCCTCCTATTGTCTAAGTGTTAAACTCCCTGCAGTTTTGGGGCACTAGGGTTATTAGACTCTCCTAGTAGAGGTCGGCCCTAGTAGGGTTTTAGTCATGTAGAGATTAGTATAAATAGAGAACTAGAGTCTCTATTTATCACACAACTTATACACACTCAAGTGTAGTGCATAGTTGAGGAAGGAGAAGACACTGGGGCTAGACAAGAAGAAGGTTATTGCTGTCGGGAGATCACTTACTGCTTTGGGGATTTTCTATTTTGGTGCTAATTCTATCTCTAAGGAAGTTGCGGGGTTTTCACCATTTATGGTTTCCCCGAGGATAAACACTATGTTCATTGTCTCTTGTGTTTGATTGATGTGCTTGTTATTCTCTCAGTAAAGATCCAAATATAATGCTAGCTTAATGATGAAATTATAACAATGTATAGGCCTTCCATACCTAATAACATTACCAGTTGGAACATATTTGACGATGATGTTCAAATTCTATATTTCCTCACAGTGCAAGATACTTTCAAATATTTTTCCATGGATGAAGTTGAACATGAGAAGTACTTATCTAATAACACCTTTCCTTCTAGTTTAATTCCTAAGTTTTCCCTTAATATGGAGATAATCTATGATTTGTAAGATAAATTGTAAGGAAATCCCAATTGAAAAACACATAGTTCTACTCTAAATCATAGGACTATTAACTTGGGTACTTAGAAGAACCCTTAGTTCATCAATACAGGCCTTACTTGTTCTCTTGAAGAAGAGAGGGATTTGGTCAAATTGTGTAAGGAATACAAAGATGTTTTTGCATGGACCTACGACAAACTTAATACCTTTGATTCATCTATCATGCAACACAATATACCACTAAAACATGATGTTAAACCTTACCAACAGAAGTTGAGAAATATGCATCCGAGTCTTGAACCATCTATAAAGAAAGAAATTGAAAAGCTCCTGAAATCTAGGATTATTTTACCTGTAAGACACGCAATAGATTTCCAATTTGGTTCCCGTTCATAAGAAAAGTGGAGAAATCAAATTGTGTGTGCATTTTATAAATCTCAATAGGGATCCAAAAATGATAACTACCCAGTTCCATCTATGGAACAAATCCTACAAACAGTTTTCGGTGCGAAGATGTTTTATCTCCTTGATGGCTTTTCGGGATAGAACCAGGTTCTGGTTACGAACTATGACCAATTGAAAACTTCCTTCAGAACACCCTGGGGAACCTTTTCCTAAAGTATAATGCCTTTTTTTCTTATTAACATCGATGCTGCCTTTCAAAGAGCTATGGACATAGCTTTCAAAGTTTTGTTACAAAATTTTGTTGTCGTTTATTTAGATGATATTACTATTTTTTCAAATAAACGACATGATCACCTATTATCCTTAAGGAATTTATTTGATAGATGCAGGAAGTACAAAATTTCCTTAATCCCAAAGAAATCATTATTTGCAGTCCCAGAGGGAAAACTTCTAGGCTTCATTGTTTCAAAAGACGCGATTATAATCGACCCGAAAAGGGTTCAAAGAAGGCTATGCAGTCTTTCCTTGGAAAGATTAATTTTGTTAGAAGGTTTGTTCCCAACTTTGCATAGATTATCAGACCTGTTCAAGACTTAGTTAAGAAATATGTTGTATTCAAGTACTTTGAAATTCAGAAAGATGCATTCAAGAGTATAAATAATGCCATAATAGAGTCTCCTGCATTAATTCCTCCTGATTTTTCGAAAGATTATCTTATACACCTTTTCTACTGATGTTTCTTATGCTGCCATGCTTACACAAAAAATGAAGAGGATGTAGAAATCCCGGTGTCTTTTATGAGCTCTACGTTCAAAGGAGCCAAATTAAATTATACACAGCTAGATAAACAAGCTTATATTGTTTACAAATATGTGAAACATTTCAGGCCCTATCTGTTGAAATCAAAGATGAAGGTGATAGTCCCGTACACAACTATAACAAACATGTTGATTGAAAAAGAGTTGGGAGAGAAAAGAGCTCATTGGATGACTGCGCTCCAGGAGTACGACTTGGACATAAAAAAATTCCAAGATGGTAAAGGGGAAGGGTTTATGTTTATTAGTAGCCCAATCAAATGTTCCAGAGCAGGAATGACAATGTATTCATGAGGAAGATATGTCCGTCGACACTATTGATGTTATTTCTACTCCATCATCTGAATCATATGACGATATTAGATTTTATCTCCCATTGTTATGCTCTTCCAACACTTGACTTCAAAAAGTGTAGGACTTTGAGACTTAAAGAAACACCTTATCATTTTGTCAATAATATTTTGTTTTGCAAAAATTATAATGGTGTCTTTCTTGGGTGCCTTGAAAAAGCAGAAGCTGATAAAATTTTGGTTGATATGCATGCAGGTCCTGCAGGTGGACATTTCTCAGAAGAAACTATGACCCACAAGGTATTAAGAGTAGGTTATTATTGTCCTATGTTGTTTAAATATTCTTATGACCTTCTTAGAAAATGCGAGCCTTGCCAAATATCTACTGGGAAATTGAAGAAGCCAGGATTTCCCCTCCAACCTGTCATGGTCCAGCACCCATTTCAATAGTGGGGACTGGATTTTGTTGGTCCATTCGCTCTTCCTTCCTCATTTTAGCATAAGTATATTCTCACTGCAACAGATTATTTCACACGTTGCGTAGAAGAAATCCATTTAAAGGTTACTAACACCAGCTTAGTCATATCCTTCTTGGAGGGCGATATCCTTACCAAGTTTGGAGTACCTGACTATTTGGCTTTCGACAATGCATATTCCTTTAACTCAATTGATCTTACTCAATATGCCCTTGAAAAGGAGATACAAGTAAAATACTCTTCCAATTACTACCCATAGGGTAATGGCTTGGCAGAATCCTCTAATAAGAATTTGATCAATATTTTGAAGAAGATTGTGGTTGACAACCACAGGGATGGCATACAAATATCTTTAATGGTTTATGGGTAGGCATGATTGCTCCTAAATTTTCCATTGAAAACTCTCCCTAATTTTTGGTTTACGGAAATGAAGTTGTCTTACCACCGAAACTTCTCCTCTCATCGTTACACATTTCTCAATCTTGTTCACCAGATGCTGACTCCTCCCCTCTACAAGACTGGATCGATACTCTTCTCAAGTTAGAAGAGGAAAGGGAGAGGCCTAGGAGCAAGTTATATCATCACCAACAATAAGTGAAGAGATGGTTCGATGATAAGTCATCCACCAATCGCAAATTTGATAGTGGGGATTTGGTACATAAGTGGGACAAACCCCACAAGGACAAACGAGACTATACAAAGTTTCAATGTCCGTGGTTAGGGCTGTTCATTGCTACAGAAAATATCAGCCCTGGTACTATCCACCTACAACGTTGGAAGGCCTTACTGAGACCTTTCCAATGAATTTCTAGCTCCTCAAGAAAATAATTTTCTTGAGGTAAGTTTTTCTTACCTGTACATAATGTGTGGATTTGATTGGTTTGATTATTTTGTTTCCTTTCTTTGCAAAACATTGTTTACTTACATTATCTAGTGGCCATTGGTAAAGTGGTTAATCCCTAGAACCTTCTACTAAGAATTCTAATTTAAATATGTTTGAAATTATTATTTGGATTATGCCAAGATCACTATATTTATGAGAAAGCAATCCAGGATATATACCTTCCCTTTCTACATTGAATCCACATTTCCAATGATCATTATCTTCCCTCATGATGATAAGTGAGTTTCTAAGAGTACTTTTATGTTCCTACCTGACGTTCTGGTGATTGTTGGTAGTATATCCATAATAGTTTCTCTAACCTTTGGTCTCTTCTGGTATCACCTCGATCACCTTGTACTAAATAAAAACACTTCAATAAATGTAAGATGTGAGATAGGGGATCTTATCATAATCCAACCTATCATGTTCATAGACATGCTCAGTGAATGACATTACCATCATTTAGTCCCCAAGCTAGGGTAATAGCTTGCAGTTTGCATTTGTAATTTTTTTTTTATCATATAGGATACAGCTTGTTGTGTTCAATAATAGGGGGTATTATCACAATCCAGCCTAACCATGATAATGGATCTCACTTGGACTTAAATTACTAACAGGTGATTACCAGGCCACAGTAATTTATTTGTGTGTAAAAACCAGAAGACAAGGAGTCTCTTGACAGAGCTAGCTTGTTTAGTTTCTAGGTAAGATCTGTGGGTGGCATTATTCCCTACCAGGGAAGTGGTCTTGATGCAATTTGGTTGTTATCTTTCATGCCAAAATAAAATAAAAATAAAAGAAAAATCATTGTAAATATCCATAATAAAATCCCTATTCAAGGTGATTGACGGTTAGAAGATCATGACTTTGGTTTGAGGTTTCTACCAAAGGATTATCTATAACTGCCCCATCAATGGCATTTTCTGGAAAGATTATTTCAACACTTTTGTGGCTTGTTCATTTTTTGAGTATCATTATCAAAGATTATGGATTTGTAAGATATCAATTGTATATTTTTTCTCTACTAGATCTGGTGTATTTTTATAGATTTTAGTTTTTATAGTTTGAATTCAACATCTTTATACTAACATATTTTCTTTGGAATTTCATGTACAAGTGTACAGAGATAACTGCTTCTCCCAGTGATTCTCCATTTGTTTTTGGCTGCAATAGATCCCATTTCAAGTCATCAAAATGGGAACCCCCACTAAAATTTTAACTTCTTTTTCAAGCCATATTTTCCTTATGGGAACTATGAAGCTGTAAGTATGATGCTTTGATTTAATAAAATTTCCTCCTTAACCTTGTTTTTTGGGATTTTGTGGGTTTCAGAAGCCCCTTTTCTTCATAAGTATAATTTTTTGGTGCTTCCTCCCTCTGCACTCCACTTTGCACTATGCAGAATGCGGTAATCCATGTTTTTCAAGTCGTCGGGGAAATTGTTTTCCGACTTCAGTCGTCCGCCTTCCGCCTATGCGGATTACGGAATTGTCATTTTTTGCTTAATAAAGGGTTGTTTTCTGACTTCCTATTTCTGCTATGCAGAATGCGGAAATTAGGACTTGCATGTTTGCAAATAAAACCTATTTTGTCCCTTCCAACTTCCACTTTCCTCTATACGGAATGTGTAAGCCAAAAAAGTCTTTTGACGCATTTTTGGTTTTCTTATTTTTTCGACTTCCATTTTCCTACTATGCACAATCCAAAAATTGGAACTTCATGTTTGTTTTCTCTTCGCAATATCTTCTTTTTCGCTTTTCACATATTCTCTGTGTGGAATGCAAAACTTCAATATTTTTGTTTTCAAATAAATTTCTTTCCTCTTTCCCTTTTCTGCAGTGGAGAATGCGAAATGCGGAACTTCGATTTGTTTTTACGTTCGAATAAGACTCTTTCCAACTTCCAATTTCGGTGGTGCAGGATGCAAAAAGCAGAAATGCCAAAATCCAAACTTTTGAAACTTTTTATTTCTGATTTTTTAGTTTTGCACCTTTGTCTTAGCCATTTATTTATGCTATATCTACAGTCTAGATCTGTTTTGTCGTTGAGACTTTGGTTTTTTAGTCTTTTCATCTCGTGAGGGTTTTTACCATTTTTCATTCGATTTTACTATACCTATAGATTTTACTGCAGTTCAATCTTGCTCAAGCTCAAAGTTTCCCTCTTTTTTAAAATAATTTCTACCGAAATGGCATCTCCCGTACCCATAAACACCAGATCAAGGACAATTGGGAAAGAGAAGAAGTCCAAAGACCAAAATGTTAGAATCTTCATGAACACTAGTGGGAGTATTTCTAATAGTCTGCATCTAGATTGGTCAAGTATATACTCTATTTTCGATAATTATGATTTATTGATTGTTCCTCATGACCAACCTATTTTTATCAGCATTCAGAGCTCACAACTCCATTTTATTGCCTCTAGACCACCGTTTATGCCATACACAGACTCGGTGAAGTGGGAACTGGACCACGTCAACCCTAAGGACCATGTTTTCAATGACCATATTGGTACTTTTCTAGCCACAATCAGACCTGATACTTTTTCCAAGGCTTATGCAATTGGACCCCTGAAATAACTCCTGAGCCGTAAATTCCTCGATGAAGCAACCTCCTGTTTTAATTATGAAGAAGTGGTGAAATCGTGGATGGATAATCCTACTCTATTTATCCCTTGACCATGTAATTCTTACCCTATTTCATGTTTAGGGAACCATATTCACTGCTTGCAGCCATGTTCTGTCGGTTATATGGTGAGGTAAATTGCACACTATTTAAAGTAGAATGGGTGCCGGCAGCACACCACATTTTACTCATGGGTGAGTATTTCAATTGGGCTCATATTTTATCTGTCGACTTGTAGAAAGAGATTAAAAAATATAAAAAGGCATAGGAAAACAAAAAAACCCAGTTTTACATGTCAACGTACGTAATGGACGTTTTCTATGCAACCTCCACATTTCCCACCTTGGGTTGGAATTGGCAGAAGAATTCCCCACCTATCCATATTTACTGTTCGGACATGTGGGAGGATAATTTTGTTCCTTGGGTATATGATATTTTCAACCTTTTCTTGGGATCTATGTACCATAATATCTTCCAGGCCAACGCTTCAGCATTTTCACACAGAACCAGGGATTTGATTACTTAACATGGGGATTGGTATGTTGGAGAATATTTATCCTATTTTAGGATTTGGAGCAACAAAATGGTCCATGTATTTCCAAGAAATGTCCCAGGTTGCATGGTTTTGCAAGAATTTTCTTTTCAAACAGTCATTGATGGCACCTTCCCAAAGTTGGCTAAGCATGAGAGGAAGGGTTTTCCTAAGTTCCTGTTGTCTTTGGATTCTTTGTTCCTACATAATTCTACCCATGCAGCTCTGCTGGGTAAGGATATCATGACTATGAACTTGGGTGAGGCCCCTAAAATAATGCGTGATTTTAAGGATTATCTGGCTAGCCTCTTTGCTCAAGAACAAGCTAAGTTTCATTATGCACATGAGGATATACTATATGAATCCATGTATAGGGTAGCTGTCGATTTTTTTCAAGCACTGGAGAACATCACTAATCCAAAAGCAAAGGCGCATGTTTTCAAGTATCAGAAATATCTGAAGCAGTCTACTCTTCACTCCAGGAAATTGAGATTTGATGCACAAGAAAAGGTTCATAGGGAAAACATGGAGAGAGAAGCAAGACAACAGGAAGAAAATTCTTATTCTTCTTCTTTGGCCCCTCAGTCCAAATACAAGGGAAAATTTGTCATGGA
This sequence comes from Pseudotsuga menziesii, assembly GCA_001517045.1. NCBI lineage: Eukaryota > Viridiplantae > Streptophyta > Pinopsida > Pinales > Pinaceae > Pseudotsuga > Pseudotsuga menziesii. The sequence continues at coordinate 18,472 of LPNX010423561.1, forward strand.
AACCCTTGGGAGCACTCATGCTGCATAAGAGATGGAAGCCCTGCACAAAGGGGAAGAATTTAAACAAAGTTTATTTGGGATCAGTTTGTAGCTCTAGTCACAGGTAGAAGAGGTTGAAACTCATCCTAAGAAACAAAGAACTCATCCTATTCCCCAGCAATGACAAGTACCTCAAGCACTAGTGGCTCAAATTGAGCACATACCTCAGCAAAGGCTCAGAGAGGAACAACTAGCACAGAGAACTGCACTTGCTCTTCAAGAACAAGCACCTCTGTAGGTCCCTCTGGTCCAATAGGTTGAACCTTCGCCTCAACTTGAAATTGTGATACATGAAATTCACATTGACCTAGAGGAGGAATATAGGAATCTCTCATGCCCTGTTAATATCCTCACCTCCATGACATCTTTAGTCCTTGATGCACATTTTTCAGGAGGTCTCTTTGATGTTTTATTTCCTTAGTATTCTTTTTCTCATTTGGATTTAAAACCTATTCTTGAGGACACCTCTAGAGACCCATTACTATTAGCAGAAGTTCCCATTCCTACCCCCTCTTCTTCTCCACTCGTTTCATCAATTCCCCATATACCCCATACTCCCCTCACATCTTCGCATATTCCATTTTCCCAAGTAGAAGTCCCTTCCATCTCTACAATCCCTTCTTCACAAGTTTATATTCCTATTCCCACCTCTTCCTCTCCCCTTATATCTATTTTCCCATCTCCCCCCTTGGAAATTTCTCCCATTAGTGTAGAAATCTCAGTCTCTCAATCACAATATGAGCCATCGAACAATCCTCAAAAGGAACCCTTTCAGCTTTAGAGGAGATTGTAGATTTTGGAGAGGATGTTGTTGTTTCCTTATGGAAATATTTTTGTAGCAAAAAAGACAAGGAAATAATGAAAAAAGGATTAAAGAGGAAAAAGGAAGGATCTCTCAAACAAGCGCCTTCCCTTAATCAAGTTGTCTAGAGAATTGATGCCCCTAATGTTAAACAAGGAGCATTGGATACAACAACTGCCATGGGATATTTCATAGAAGCAAATTATGATTCAGTGTCATGACTAAATAAAGATCTCCTAAACAAGGAACAAGAACTATACAAAGCTAAAGACTATCTCTAAGCAGCTGAGGTACATCATCAAAAGGATATTCATCTCCTCAGACAAGAGCACAAGGAAAAACATAAACAATTGAAGAAGATGATGGACCATCTCAAGCATCAGCTTGAGAATTCATAGCTCTTAAATCAGTAACAAGCTAATCAGAATGATACCCTTGAGCTACAACTCAAGGAATCACAACTATCTTCAGTTGCCTCATAATTTTCTACATTAACAGCTAAAGAATTCAAACAGTTAGCTTGTAGGGTTAATGATCAATATTATCAATATATGATCAGTCTACACATAGGGTTTAATGAAATGCAAGAATTGTACAATTCATTTGAGAAATAGCCAGAGGTCCTGCAGGATCAACATACTCAAAAAACTACAACAATTAAGTCATTTGAGGATGTAATATGTTGTAAAACACATATTAGTGACAAACCACATGATTTTCCAATCTTGGAAAAACTTTGGGCTAAGAAAACTGAATTCACCATCGAAACCTAGGAAGGCATCGACGATACAATAGAGTCCATCATCCAAGATGGAAAGGCAACATGTTGGCATAGATGGACAACTTTTGATGTTTTACTCGGTTTCTTGGGGTTTCCTTTGCTAGATCTGATCAACCAGGCAGTTTCCTCCAAACTAAAATTAGAAAAGGTTGAATGAAATTTTGTTGCTTCCTAGGAGAAAATTCAGGGTGTGACCTAGCTTACTTTGCAAGAGATTATGATTTGGATTGAGACACCTAATTCTGCAATGGTGAGGATACAGGTGTATATTGGGGAATGGAGGAAAGTAAAAAAGAGGGAGATCACATCCCAAATCTTGAAAGCAAAATTACACCTTGAGAAAGCCAAATATCAGGACATTGATTTTCTAAAGGACTTAGATGCGAAGAGGCATTCCTCCCTTGGCCAAAAAGAAGATCACACTTGATCTAACAAACCCTTGTTCCAGTGGAGGCCTTATATCCATAGGAATTAGTCATCCCAAACAACTCAGGGATAGGATCATTTCGGTGTGGGATTGATTCGAAGCCTTTCTGGTTCGAATTTTTCCTTCTATCATTTTCCTTGTAGTTTTATCCAAAAAGATACATACGAGGTGATCAACACATAGATGGATACAAAGAAAATTAGCCGTAGAGGAAGCTACCTGTCACTCGAAATCTAGAGAGTAGAAGATACAGAGGGAGGATGGTGCTCCACCTCAGAGGGAGTGACTATGATAGATCTCAAAGTTCAATAAGCTTGACATGATTCTTTGGATTAGAGGTCCTCAGAATCAGACAATGAAGTTGAACACAATGGTAGAGACTCCAGTAATTCAATAAGACATAGATCAAGAGGGAGTCTACCAAACAAAAAAACATAAGTATTTGAAGTGTCATTTCCTATATATCTAGTTGTTTCGTTATGTACATAGATATGTTCCTAGATTTAGGAAGTGTATTATGCATGTTATAGTGTTTGGCATTTATGAACAATTTATTGATAGTATGAATATGATGGGTAAGTGGCTTATGGTGTTGTACATCATTCCATTGCTACTTATCTAGAATGAAACCTTTTTGCTGACATAATTTCTTGGTAGAGATGGAATGCATATAGAAATTTACTGTATGTATACAAGATATGGATGAATGTTGTATTAGCTGAAATAGTTACATAACACATATATTTATGAATAAGAATTTTTCATTATGAATATATTATGAAATTTTTCTAATCATACAACTGCATTTGACTTGTGGGAAGGATTGTATGGAATTACCTACAAGAGAAGACATGATGAAGTTACAGATATACAATGAAGTTGCGAATGTATGATGTAGTTGCGAATGTAAAAAAGGAGAATGATAAAGAACAAGTTGCAGAAGGGAGCGGTAAATCTCAAGTATGTTCCTATAAAGGAACATGTGGCAAATGTGTTGACTAAGCCTCTGTCTCGTGTAAATCTTTAACACTTTAGAGACAATCTTGGTGTAGTCCAGAAATACCTCCATGTAAAGAGGGATTGACTATAGAAGATCTCCGAGTTCAACATTGTATGACAAGATGGACAACTTCCTTATGAACTAAGGACTTATCAGGAGTGAAGCAGGTTCCAACCTTTACTTCAAGGTTGAATGGAGAAGACTGGTATATAATGATGGCATGATAGGAGAGGAAAAACTCATGCAAAGAGAAGTTCTAGAAAGAGAACCTTAGGATGATGTTTCAGTTCAGGATCAGGTGTGGTCTCATGGCCTGGTAAGGTTTGAAAGAACCTTCCTCAAAAGGGGGAACAGTGATGATGATAATATATACCTTCCTCGTAAGGAGGAATGTTTATTATGCTATAAACCTTCCTCGTAAGGAAGAACAATAATGATGATGTAAACCTTCCTCACAAGGAGGAACAATAATGCTGATGTAGACATTCCTCGTAAGGAGGAAGAGTAATGATGATGTAGACCTTCCTTGTAAGGAGGAACAATGATGATCAAGTTATAGAATTTCCTTGTAAGGAGGAATAATGATGATGATATAGACCTTCCTCATAAGGTGTAATACCCTGGTTTCAACCCCAATTGCATTAAATTATAAATGATGTAAATAGCGTTAATAAATCATGGTGTGGAGCTCAAGGAAAAGGCCCCACAATGGATTTAGTCTTCTACATTTCAGAAATTAAAATCGATTCCAATGTTCATCATGCTAGCCGACAACACAATATAATTTTCTACATCATGTAAATATGCAATTAATAAAATACCCACAACTAGCTATGTCAATGCAACATTAAAGGGATGGGGGCATGATTTCACAAGGAATGCAGGGGGAGAGATTCAAACCCTTGAGCCGATGGGGAAAACTCATACAGTGGTAAAATACCCAATCTATCTTTGGTTCCCAGTCATCCAAAAATGGTTGAGTTAGTTAATGCTTGGGGATGGGAAGGGTATGGCAATCCAAATTCGAATTGGGGAGGCCATCACATTTTGGAAAACATGTTTTGACTTCCTAGGAAAGTAAAAACCCAAAAACGTCTTCCCATTCCATCATTCATTCATGTCCTCTCTTCTTGACAGGTTTTTCAGAGCTCTAGGGAATTTTTCCTGACATTGCAACATTTTATTTTGTTTTCCCCATGCCTCGGAAGTTGCTTGGCTAATGTTCAGTGGCTGAGATCTCTCCGGGGTGATATTTTGTTGTTTCTACCTTCATACAATAGGTAGATTTTGTTTTTGGGGTTGCACAGTTAATGGGGGAATAGATCCACAAATTGGGGAATAGAAGGGGCCATTTTTGCTCACGTGAAACCCATAGAACGTGTCTAAAATGAATTGTTCATCCTGGGTCATTTTTCCCCATTTGACCAGTTAGTTTGGGTTGCAAACTTGTTTTTTGGTTATTTTCTATGGTTGGGAATGTGGATCCACAATTTGGGTGTTAAAAGCGTCTATTTTTTTCCTTTCGAAGGCCATCCAACATTTTCTGAATGATTTGGGTCACTTTGGTTGTTTTCCCCATTTTTTATTTCGATTTTGGGTTCCCTGACGTTTTTGGTTCATACCCAGAACTTGCATTTTGCAGTGTAGTGCATCCCTATGTTGGCCTGGCTGAGTAAGTCCAAGAATCCATATGTTAGTGGTTTGACTATGTTTATATGTAGTTATTGGATTGAATGTGGGTGTTTGGCCTTGCTATGTGTAAGTCTATGTCCCCTAGTTCCTTGTGGGAATAATGTCTAGATCGAGGGTGGTAGTGATGCTGAGAGAGTAAGGAGCACACTGGCCTATGGTTGGGTGGAACATTGCAATGGAATATCTAGTTGCAGGAAAGCTTATTCTCAAGATAAGTATTCTTGTATTTCACTCTGCAGTTGTATTTTCTTCATAAATTATCATGAACATGTTAAATGCTTGAACATGATGAATGTTGCTTGTTTTATGAGTATGAACAACATGTATGTGTTGAATGAAATGAATTTCTTCCATATAGATTTCATTATTATCTTGTAAATATTTCATGTTCAATGCAATTTTTATTGTTTGTGTTCATGGGGCTTAGATTGCCCGGATTGCTAGTGGCATTAGTCACGTCCTCTCTCTAGTAGAAGGGTGGGGACGTGACATAAGGAGGAGTAGTGATGATGATGTAGACCCTCCTTGAAAGGGAGAGTAGGTTGATGATGTTGTAGTGGGAATGTATCATCCATGGACATTAGTCCTAAAGTGATCGAAAAAATTTGGTTTCTGTGTTACAGTGAGATTGTATCATCCCTGTACATGAGTCCTAAAGTGATCCACATACCTTTGTCTCCATGTTGTAGTGGGATTAATGTATGATCCATGGACATTAGTCCCAAAGTAATATGCATACCTTTGTCTCTGTGTTGTGGTAATATCGTATAATCCTTGGACTTATGTCCTAAATTGGTAGGGCTTCATCATCTCGTAATTGGATCCACTGAATTTTGTCTTCGTGAGGCATGAGGATTGAATCATCCTTGGAATTATGTCCTAAATTTATAGGGATTGATCATCTCATAATAGCATCCATGGAATTTTGTCTTTGTGAGGCATGAGGATTGCATCATCCTTGGACTTATGTCCTAAATTAATAAGGATTGATCATCCCGTAATTGTATCTGCAGAATTTTGTCTTCATGATGTGTGAGTATTGCATCGCCCTTGGACTTATGTCCTAAAGTGATAGGGATTGATAATCCCTTAATTGGATCCATGGATTTTTTTCTTCATGAGGTGTGAGTATTTCATCATCCTTGGACTTATGTCCTAAAGTCACTAGGGGTTGATCATCCCGTAATTGGATCAAGTGAGGATTGCATCGTCCTTGGACTTATGTCCTAAAGTAATATGGATTGATCATCCCGTAATTAGATCATGTATGGATTGCATCATCCTTGGACTTATGTCCTAAAGTGATAGGGATTGATCATCACATAATTGGATCATGTGTGGTTTGAATCATCCTTGAAATTATGTCCTAAAGTGATAGGGATTGATCATCCCGTAATTGGATCATGTGTGTTGTAGGTTATATATTTTCATACTAATGTTGATGTGGCAAGTTTAGTATTTACATATTGATGATGCAAATGATGATGTTTCAGAATTTACATACTAATGATGTAGATGATGATATTTCATTATTTACATACTGATAATGCAGATGATGATGTTTCAGTATTTACATATTGATGATGCAGATGATGATCTTTCAGTATTTACATACTGATGATGAAAATGATGATGTTTCAGTATTTACATACTGATGATGTAGATGATGATATTTCAGTATTTACATATTGATGATGCATATTATGATGTTTCAATATTTACATACTGATGATGCAGATGTTGATATTTTAGTGTTTACATATTGATGATGCAGATGATGATGTTTCAGTATGTATATACTCATATTGCCGATGGTGATGTTTTAGTATTCACATACTGATGTTGAAGAAGAAGATTCAATATCCATAACAATATTGTGAAATATGATTCAATAACCACATACTGAGGTTGCGAAATATGATCCAGTATTCTCATACTGATATTGACAAGGAAGATATATGATGTTGTTCTAAAACTTCCTATGACATATAGAGATTCACCAGTGAGTTGTACAATTTTGATGATGGTTGTTGTTGATGTAGAATACTATTCCTAGTTAAGAGAGAGTGTTGTTGTCGAGCACCCAATATGCAGATAGATATTATCAACATACAGAGCATACGAGATTTATTGTCAACCCAAGGAAGTCTTTTATTTCAAAGGATAAATGCACAGTCTATGCTTAAACACCAATCACTATAAATGAACACCTTTATCCTCTAACAACTATGTTCATCCCAAGAATCTGTGTGATCCCATTCATCTTCTAAACACTACAATTCCAATTACTTCCTATCATGTAACAAGGAAAATGATATAAGACTCAAACAACAATTGCAGGTAAAAAGGAAATCCTATTCACATCCCAGAACAAATAATTCACCTATTCAATCTAATTACCCTTGAAAGCCATAAATATAAATCAAATATTAATCTAGGAATTCAATTGCAAGAGATTGAGTTCAGCTACTCTAGGAAATTGAATTGCAGAAATGAAAGTCAACAATTGTAACAGTAAAGATGAATTGCAAGGATTAAATTGCAGAAATGAAAGTCAACAATCGTAACAGTAAAGGTAAATTGCAAGGATTCATGGGATAACAACTTCAACTGCAGGATGAACAAGGTTGTGTACAACTACCATATGAATTGCATAAAGGAAGTTACCTACGCAGTCGACTGTCACTCTGTACAACTTATGAATCTTAAGAAAATGTAATCATAATCATACTGTAAATCCACACTGCTACAGCTGCGTACAAGGGAAACAGAATCAACAAAACATCACACAGTGCTGAATTGAAAATTCCTAAATTAACTCGGCAATCTCTGTGGAAGGTGGGCCCAGCCTTCACACAGAGATGCCGGCTGAACAAAGTAAAGCTCCTTTAAATCAGAGGTAACTCCTTATATTAAAGAAATACGGATTACACAATGTGCTTCCACTGCTAATACAATGAATGAATTATCTGTTTTCCAACCCCCTGGGTCAAAACATCTCCCCATATTTATACATGCAGATCATAACCTTCGATCCTATTAAAGGGCAGCCATGAAGATCTCTGATCTTTAGGCGCCATAAATATACTAGCTGTTACAAAACGTGGTATGATAATGACATGGAAAATGCGAGAAGGCTGTTGACTTGCCCAGGAGTAGCGATCTCTTCAGATCACAATTATATTCGAGCAACAATGTAGCGCGTTCTGTTACAGCTGCACTGTCACAGCTCGGTCTAGGATGTTACATTAAAACCACGTGCCTTCATTGATGATTGGGAGCTGAGGGTCCTTTTAAACAGTGAATATCACTTTATTTAATATTTGTTCAACCCTCATCCACCTGTAGTCCACTTATCTCAAACTACCTTCATAAATCATACCATGTTAGCACATTTGAGAGATACACAAATTTAATTATCACAATCATAAGCATTAATAAGATAAAGCAATGATCAGTCATACCTTGGTAATTTGGGGATGAAAGTGAGGACAACAGGTCTGATTAGCATGCTAAATGATGTAAGACAGGGGAAGAAAAGGTGATTGAAGGTGGTTAAAAAGGGGCAATTTATAGGCCCAACATCTCCCCCCAACTATCCTGTTGCATGTCCTCATGCAACAACCTGCATCATTCGGAGTCTGAGTCCTATACTGAGCTGTGTTCATGGAGGAAGGAGAAGTTGTAGGGAAACTCAGGCACCTCATCTTCCTTTAAAAAGCCTCTGTGAGTAACCCAATACTTCCAACATCAGTGCTCCTCTGCCCTAGTCAAAGAGAAATCCATATTATATGGCTTTGCTGGCCACCAAATGAGGGGGAATTTGAATTTCAAACCCAACCAATTAACTCCACACTCCCTCATACTTCCTACGTAGCCCTTGACTCTGGAAAGTGCCTGCTTGAAATTCTTGAAACAGTAGGGATCTCGGCTTCTAAGTGCAGAGGAAGCAACCTGCCATCTATGTTTACTCCCTTCCAATGCTACCTGCTGATGTCTGGAAATGTAATTGGTGCAGGTGGAGATCGCTTCTTCCTACAGTCTCATGATTGGCTGTGCCTGGGGGAGTCTTGAAAGGAAACTTTTGTACTGTGCCAAAAGAATGCCAGGATTCTGGGGTTCACTTCGAATCCATAAGTTAGTGTGGCCTTCATTATGGGAAAAGGTCTGAAAAGACCTTTCCCACTGAGCGTGATTGCTCACAAAAGAGGTAAAGGCTCTTAGCTGAACATCCCCTGCAAATGGAACAGGATTGGAATGGCGGTCCAGAGGGCAAGCCATCTCATGCAAGTATAATTCACACAGCAGGTTCTGCTCCTCAAAACTGCTTCCAAAGAACGTCTCCAAGAACTTTGCTAAGGTTGTGATTTCGAACAATCTCCCCTCCTGTATAGCCTTCAATTTAAACCAGACAAATTGCTCAAATAGGAATACTGGATAAGAGGAAGAGGGTTTCCTAGTGCCCATGAGTTCTTGAGAGAGTGTGTACATCTATTCTTTCTCCTGCTGCATGGATTGAAACTTTTTCATTTCTCTCAACTTGTTCTGCAGCTCTTCTTCCTGAACTCTGTGGCCCATGCGTTATTCAGCCCACTTCTCTTCCAGAGCTTTAATAATTTTTCTATGCTCACTCAAAGCAATCATGCTCTTCTGGATTTCTTCCACCTAGCTTTTCCATTTGGTCACTTCCAGCCTCAGGGTGGAGACTTCTGTTGTGAGCTCCAAAATTTCCTTTTTATACTGCTCTTCTTGCTCCGAGTCTAAATCAATGAAATTTTTAAGAGGTAGAAGCACTGGTTCTTGTGGGGCAGTGTCCTCCAGCATATCCAAATTTACTATGAGAGTTGCTGGTTCTTGTGTAACAGCAACATCCATCAGAATTTCTTCAGCAGCTACATTCATTGCTTTTTGAGACACTGGTTCTTGTGTGGCAGTGTCTTCCTCTTGGTCATCCTGCATTTCTGCATTTGATTCAAGAGTTGTTGGTTCTTGTGTGACAGCAACATCCCCTGGATTCTCTTCAACAGTTGCATTCATGGATTTTAGAGACACTGGTTCTTGTGTGGCAGTGTCTTCCTCTTGGTCAACCTGCATTTCTAAATTTGGCTCAAGAGTTGTTGATTCTTGTGTGGCAGCAACATCCACTGGATTCCCTTCAACAGCTGCATTCATGGCTTTTAGAGACACTGGTTCTTATGTGTCAGTGTCTTCCTCTTGGTCATCCTGCATTTCTAAATTTGGTTCAAGAGTTGCTGGTTCTTGTGTGGCAACAACATCCCCTGGATTCCCTTCAACAGTTGCATTCATGGCTTTTAGAGACACTGGTTCTTGTGTGGCAGTGTCTTCCTCCTCCTTCTACCTCTAAGATTGGACATCTTCCTCTTTGTGCAGCTCCTCCTCAAGGATTTCGGTGTCACCTGAGGACTGTGTCTGTACCTGTTCGTCCTCGCTCCACTGTATATCAGAAATGATATACCTTCCAGGGTTATCTTCTAATTGCAATTCAGGAATCCTTGCTGCAACTTCCAAGGATGTTTGCATAGCAACATCCTTGCTTACCTCTTCATCCTCCTGTTGTTGCAATTCTTCTTCTATGAGCTCTGTATCATGGGAACATTCTGGAGTTACAATGCGAAGCCCTTCATTAGGTTCCAGAGTGTCCTCCATCCCAGGTTCTTCTCCCACTTGCTCAGCCGATTGGACAAGTATATTCGGGTTTGCTGGTTCTTGTGTTGCAGCCCCCTATTCAAGTTCATCAATGTCCTGCCCTTGTGGCTCAGCTTCTACAATCTCTATGTTGTGGGAGCATCCTTGGGTTACAGTGCACTCTTTGTCCCCAACATCATGCATGATTTCATCCTTTTGCTGCTCTGTCGCAGAATTGGTAGCAACTTCAGCAAGGATGGATAAAGATGTTGGTTCTTGTGTGGCAGCATCTTCTTTTTCTGCAACTTCCTCTCTTGTGGCCTTGTACTACTATGCTGTACAGGTGCGCATTATAATCTTGTGGCCTGCCTCCTTGAATATTTCCCCACAGGTGGGACAGAGCACTCGCTCATCTTCCTTGCCAGGTTCGGTAGAGTTCGATCCCTCCAGCTAGTCTGTAGCCTCCACTAATGTATACATCTTCCTTTCACCTAATTTTCTGCAGGTTTCCTTCCATGTCTTCAATTCCCTTCGAAGTACTTGGACTTCCTCTTTTAATAGTGTGTTCCCATCTAGAAGTCCTTCAATGCTGGGTTCCTCCTCGACTAGCCTTTGTGGAGCATCCATTGGCCTCGGTACAAGGATTGGGAACTCGACCTGTGCTTCTAGGGTTGTCCATATTTTTCTGGCTGCCTCTGTTGTTGCAGCTATTTTAGTTCTTTTCCTTCTGATAGGTGAGGTTATGTTAAGTTTGTAGATTGATCTTTTCTTTCTCCTTTGTGGTGTTTTCTTTTGTGGGGCTGGGATATCAGGTTTCACAGCCGAGGTCGAAGGAATATTTTCTTGCTCCTCAGGTTGTTCTTCCACAATTAAACTTCTTCCTTCCCACTCAGGTGAGGATTCAATAGTTACTGGCTTGATATCTTCTTTAATTTCCCAAGCTCTGTCACCTTCAGGTTCAACTATCGCAGCACTTGGTGCTGCTCCAGTTTCACCTTCTACTGGCAGAGTTGTCCTGTTTTCTAGGTTTTCCACAAGGTTTTTATGTACACCCTCCTCCAATTGCTCTACCTGTGCCTCTGGTTGTGCTTCTTCTGATATAGTTTCATCCCCCCCCCAACTATATTGGAGGAACTCCGGTCCTCTTGCTGTGGTTAAACCTGTTCCTGCTCTATCTGGACACCCAGCAAGGGAGGTGGTTCCTGAGCTCGAGCTGTGAATTGTTCCCAAGTTATATTATGTTGAGCAAGGGTTCTTAATATTATTAATTTGATGAGACCATGGTGGGTCAGGGAGGCAAATGGATGTTTAGCGGCTTGGATGAACGCTGCCATATGACGCAAGTCATGGAGAAAATAGTATGGAATTTTCAATAAAGTTCCATGGAGGAGATGCGAAAGTAAAGGCAGTTCAGAATTATAAACAGTTTGGTACCTACCTTAACAAGTGATGTACTTCTTGAGGAAGATAGCAACCTGATCCCATGGCCGCAGCAATGAGTGCAGTGCAATCCCTCGTCTGGATGACTGAACTTGCTCCCCCTCTCGTAAAAATGCTTCTCGTGCAGTCGTCGTGGGGAGTCGTTGTCCAAACCATGCCTTTCCCACCTGCGGGATAGCAGTAACCTCGGATATAATGGCTTCAGAGACTTCTATGCGGATCCCCCACACCTCAGAGTGAGTTTTTGTGAGGTTTAAGGCGAATTGCAGGGCTGCTTCCCGGTTAAAGCCATCCAGTCGCTCAAAAAATTCGAGCCAGCCGGCGGCTTGAAAGATGGCCAGAACTGCGAGATTTTTCCTAAGTTCCTGTGTATCCAAAGGTTCATGGCCAGCTGGAATCCCCATAATCATGACTACAGACTGAGATTGCTACTTCGTAGATTACAGAATCCAAGAATGGAGGTTGCAGCGGAGAGGATGCACGAATCGCTGAGCGGAGATGTTGAGTAAATGGGCAAATTTGGAAAGTTCAGCTCAGAAAAACGTTCAAAATTTTTATTCCAAATTGGGGAAGGTGGCGGTTATTAGTTTTTACGTCGCATGGGGGAAGGATTTAATTAGGCCATAATGGTGATACGATTAAAGGTACGACTGATATCGCTAAATCATATCAATATTTAATCACGTGAAAATCAAAGCCATACCTCGTGAGACTGTGCGTGAGATATCTTGCGGAGAATGGTGGAACGTGCAGTTGCTGACGCTGCGAAGCTGAACTCGTGTGTTTTCATTAAATTGATCATAATGATGAGGATAATGCAATAATTTCTTCTGCCGGTTAAATACAAACCATCTCATTGCCAGGGTCGGAATTATGAACAAAGCGGTTGTCGTATGGCCCAGTTCGCCGTCATGAGTCGGATGAATCAGAGCCATATCTAGCAAGTTGAAGCAATCTTTTTGTTAATACTGGAGTTACCTCTGCAAGTTTTCAAAAGAACGGCCTTTTAACGCTGAAGACATCCACCAAATGAAGCGGAATTGCAGCTGCCAGGAATGATATCGCGGCCAACGACAAAGATGTTGCAGCCACTGGGAAAAGCTTCACGGCCGCCGGGAAATATGTCGCAGCCACCGGGAAAAGTTTGTGGATGCTGGGAAATATGTCACAACCATCGGGAACTAGTTTACGGCTACCGGGAAAAAGGGCTTGACGGTCATCGGAAAAGAATTACGGCTGCCAGGGAACAGTTTTACGGCTGCCAGAAAATATGTTGCAGCCGTAGAAAAATATGTTGCAGCCGCCAGGAAATGGTTAACGGCTGCCAGGAAAAAGGATTTTATGGTCATAGGAGAAAGTCACGGCTGCCAGGGAAAAGGCTGTGGCTGTCGGAAAACATGTCGCAGCCACCGAGAGATATGTCACAGCCACCGAAAAATATGTCGCAGCCGCCGGAAAATTTATTTTGAAGGAAAAGGAAATGCAGCACAGGAAGGCATAGGAAAACAACACCGCTCGACAGGCCCAATCTAGTCATTCCCCTGGCGCTTCCCTGCACATTTTTGAAAAATAACAACAAACGAAAAGATCAAATGCAAAGGGAAAAAAAACATAATATAAAATGCAGCAGAGAAAAAAACATTATTTATGTACAGTGATTCAAACGCGATTTACAGTCTAAGGATTGGCAAAGGTAGAGAGAAGTTCCTGCCCTAATGTTAGCTGATAATCTAGATCGGCGACGATTTGTGAAATGAATGTATCTCTCGAAATGGGTTTACGATACAGTCGCAGCCTGTGGCCATTAGCAAATAAAGATATGCGGTTTTCATCAATGGTCACCAGATGGACAGTGCCGTTGTCAAATACCCTGTCGACCAAGTAAGGACCCAGCAACCTTGTATGTAATTTGCCCTTAAAATCCTTTCTGAATCTGGATTCATATAGTAACGCCCAGTCTCCTTCACGGAATATTTTCTTTTTAATAAATCGGTTATGCCAATTGGATCTCTGTTGCTGAAGCAACGCAGTCTGATCCACTGCAACTAACCGTTTCTCATCCAATTCATTTAATTGATTCAATCTTCTCTTCTAGGCCTCTGTTACATCCAGATTCAATTCGGTGGTTGTCTTCAGGGTTTTGATCTCAAACTCAATTGAAAAGATGGCACTCTTCCCATACACTAAATCATAGGGAGAGAAACCCGTGGTGCCGCGCCAAGTCGTACGATATGCCCATAGTGCTTCCGGAAGCCTGTCAGCCCAATCCCTTCGATGATTTTTAACTGTTTTAGTAAGGATGGCTTCAATAACCTTATTAGTACTCTCCACCTGACCATTAGCTTGGGGGTGGTAAGGCGAAGCCACCCTATGCTGCACATGATACTTCCGGAGCAAGGATTCAAATTGGTGTGACATGAATTGCGGCCCCCCATCGGTAACCACTTCCTTCGGTACCCCAAAGCCGGTAAAAATTCCACTGTACAGAAAATCCATTACCGCCTGGTCATTAGCCTTAGCCAAAGCTACGGCCTCCACCCATTTGGTCATATAATCAGTACAAACTAGAATGTAAACCTTCTGTCTGGAAGGAGTACTGATAGGGCCAACAAAATCCAGTTCCCATCTATCAAATGGTTCAACTACTACTTGAGGTTGTAGAGGCATCTAATCTGTTCTATTAGGCTGGCCCATCCTTTGGCAGATGTCACAGGATTGAACATACCTTTTAGCGTCCCTAAACAGAGTCGGCTAGTAGTAGCCCATCCGCAGTGCCTTGTGCCCTGTTCTTTTGTCTGCAAAGTGTCCCCCGCAGGGCTCATCATGACAGGATTTTAGTATGGGAAAGATCTCATCTTCTCTTACACATCTCCTAATCTCAAGATCCGGTCCTGTGTAAAAGAGATTACCATTTAGCCAAAAATACCTGGCACTCTGTTGAATGATTTTTCTTTTTTCTCGTTTAGACATATGTGGTGGGAGATTTCCTGCAACCAAATAATTAGCGACGTCTGCATACCAAGTAGAGTAACCTGAGAGTGCAAATAGATGTTCATCTGGAAAATATTCCTCAACAGGCAAACTATCATCACTGTTAGTAAGACGGGGCAAGAAATCAACAACGACATTTTCTTTTCTAGGTTTATCTATAATAGTAATATCAAATTCCTGCAATAACAAGAGCCACTTGGTCACTCTGGCATTGGTGACAGGTTTATTCATTAAGTATTTAATGGCAGAGTGGTCAGTGTGCACAAATGTGGGATACCCAGTAATGTAATGCCGAAATTTATTAATAGAGTAAACAATAGCTAGGAATTCTTTCTCAGTAATAGTGTAATTAAGTTCAGCAGGGGCTAAGTTTTTAATAACATAATAGATGGCATAAGGCACTTGACCATCTTGTTGTCCTAATACTACTCCAATGGCGGTATCAGAGGCATCTGAAGAAATATGGAAGGGCAGGGTCCAATCAGGTCCCCTTAAAATCGGAGCTGTGGACAGTTTTTCTTTAAGCTTGTCGAAAGCTTTCTGGCATGCCTTACTCCACACAAACTATGCATCCTTCATTAACAGAGAGAACAAAGGAGAAGCCAGTTTGGAGAAGTTTTCTATAAACCTTCGATAATATCCAGCATGTCCCAGAAAACTTCGCACCTCTTTCTGAGTTGAAGGGGTAGGTATATCTTTTATCACTTTGATTTTTGAGGGGTCTACCTGAATGCCATTGGCAGAAATAAAATGCCCCAATACCACTCCCTCACTCATCATCATATGGAATTTCTCGGTGCTTAATGAGAGCTGAGTCTGTTCACAACAGATTAAAACCTTCTTTAAATTTTCCAGTGCTTCCTCAAAGTCCCGGCCATAGGGATTAAAATCGTCCATAAATATTTCCATACTATCATTGACTAATTCAAAGAATATGCCAATTACAGCTCTTTGAAATGTTGCCGGTGTGTTACATAAACCAAAGGGAAGTACTCTGTAGGAAAACGTTCCCCAGGGGTAAGTGAAGGTGGTCTTATCCTGATCCTCAGGAGCAATCTGAATTTGGTTGTACCCACTGAACCCATCTAGGAAGGAGAAGAACTTTTTCCCTGATAGGGTATCAAGTACTTGGTCAATAAAGGGAAAAGGGAAATGATCCTTTTGAGTGGCTTTATTCAGTTCCCTATAATCAACACAAACCCTCCATTTACCATTTTTCTTGGGCACAATTACGAGTGGTGAAACCCACTCGTTTTCTGAAATAGGATATATAAATCCTGCCTCCAAGAGTTTCTGGATTTCTTCCTTCACTATATCCCTCAGGTTGGGGTTCATGCGTCGTTGGGGTTGACACACAGGACGGGAGTCACTTTTAATATAAATGTGATGGGTGCACATATTAGAGGGAATACCTTTCATGTCTGTGTACTCCCAGGCGAACGCCCCCTTGTGTTCTTTCAAGAGGTTGATCAGGCATTTCTGTTCTTCTGAGGAGAGACTAGGATTGATATTCAAAGTCTTTCCAGGATCTACCTCAATAGGAATGCTTTTTGAATTTTCCAAAACTGGGATTATGTTTGTGTCACCAGCTAGTGCTTCTTCCATAAGATTTTCTTGTTCTTCCTTGCCCAGGGTAATATTTAGGATTTGATAGACCTCTCTATCCACTGAAGTGGGTTCACTAATAAAATTACTAATAGTATCATCTTTTGTTTCATTTTTAAACGTTAAGGCCTTCCCTAGAGTTAATAGTAGCTGAACATCCTCCTCCTCCTCCTGCTCTATCCAAAGGGAGGTTTCAGCCTCGGAGCTTGGCCGAGCTGGAGGATATAGGGTGAGGCTTTTAGTCTCCATACCATCAGATATTGTTATGGACCCTGATCGACAGCTGATGTAAGCATCAGCTGTGGCCAACCAAGGCCTTCCCAGGATCAATGGGTGTCCCCCCAGCTGTGATTTTGGTTGTAATACCAAAAAGTCAGCAGGGTACTCCCATGAATCTACTGAGATGACAAGGTCGTCCAAAATCCCTTCGGGTCTAATGGTGGATCTGTCTGCCAATTCTAAAATGGTAGGGGTCGGTCTAACATTAGTGAG
The DNA here is from genome assembly GCA_001517045.1 of Pseudotsuga menziesii. Classification (NCBI taxonomy): domain Eukaryota; kingdom Viridiplantae; phylum Streptophyta; class Pinopsida; order Pinales; family Pinaceae; genus Pseudotsuga; species Pseudotsuga menziesii. Next base: position 35,387 of record LPNX010423561.1, read on the forward strand.
CCCAAGCTTCTTTACAATCTCCATTGTTATGACATTTATTGCTGCTCCTAAGTCTACTAGCACATTGGGTATCTGTGTCTATCCTACCTGTACAGTGACAGTAGGATTTCCAGGGTTGTCATAATTTGTCACAGGGGTTTTTCCTATTATTAGAGCAGATAAATTCCCTATAACGTGAACAGTAGGAGGATCTCTGGGTTTCCTTCCTGATTTCTTAGTGCACAGGTCCCGAACGGTTCTAGCATAAATAGGCACATCTTGAAGAGCTTGAAGAAGGGGGATTTTGATATAAAGGTTTCTTAACTCTCCTAGGAGGTTAAACTGAGGTTGTCCCCCTATTCTTTGTAGCATTAGTCTCTCAGGATATGGTGGTTGCCTTATCAGCTGGGTAGGCTGCATATTGTCAGATTTATCATTTGATGTTTCAGCCGTCCCATCTAAAGGATGCTCAGCATATTCAATGATAGGAACTGTGTCGGATAGATGCTGTGAATCCCTTTCTTCCTTATCCACAGAAGGTGGAGCATCTTCTGTGACTACGAGTTCGACTATTTTCCCAGATCGTAAACGCGTGTCATTAAAAGGTACAGGGGAAAGAGAGTAGGCCGGCATATTGACAGTCTCCAATTGATGGACTGTTTTATTATTCAGGTTAGGATTAGGTTAGGCAGGCAGCTGAGGTCGTATCGGTATATTGGGGACAGAATTATTTTGCAACTGCAGCTGCGACTACTGAGGTGGGTGTTGCGGATATTGAGGGAATTGAACGTATTGAGGAGGTGGTTGAGGAAACTAGTTCCCAGGATGGAAATTCCTCCATCCAGGAGACCAGGACGTAGGTTGGTGTGGTGGCTGTGTCCAAGGACTCCATGAGTTAAAATTTTGCATTGCAGGTTGGGAGGAATTCCACTGAGCATAATTTGAAGGGAATTGTGTATTCACATTTTGCATGTTATTATTCCAATTGCCCATATTATTCAAAAATGGAAACGAGTCTAGAGTCATACCTTGATTTTGAGGCTGCCAAGGTTTCTTCTATGCAATGAAATAGGCCGATTCCACTTCCGGAGTTGATGCCTGCAGAATAGCCTTCACTTGGGGAAGTGAGGGACATTCCTTCATGTCGTGGTTTAGCTCACACAGCTGACATACTTCTACCTTATCAAGCGAGCATTCTCTCAGCGGATGATTCTTTCTACATCGTGGCCAGAACACACCTAGTGTGAGGTCCTCTACTGCCTATTTTTGCTTTGCCTTCAGGACATCGATCTCCGAGGAGATCAAGCTCGTCATCTCTGTCTTGAAATTTTCAAGGAGATTACCTATCTCTGCACGGGTGGCTCCTCCATTGGACGACTTATGAGTTCTGTCAAATACATCATGTTCCAGCTTATCCCGTTTGTCTCGCTTATTGTTCCTGGAAGACCCCCTGGAGTATCTCTTACACAGTTCCACAATCTTCCCAAAAGGTTCTTTGGAGATATCTCCATTTCCAAGCAGATTTAACATGTTTAAACAATCGTCCCTGATCCCACGAAGCAAAATTATCTTGAGCATGTCCAGCCCCATGTTCATCTGCCCAGCTCGTTGCACATTGTACAGCAGTCTTTCCACAAAATCCTCCAGACTTTCGTCCTCCTCCTGCACCATCTTAAATAATTCTTCTCTTTTATCCTTAGTGTTGCAATATTCCTGATATTTTTCCAGGAACACCTGTTTCATCTTATCCCAATTAGCAACAGTTCCTCCCCCAAGGCTCATGAACCAGCATAGTGCGTTGTCCTTCAGGGTGGCAGGGAAAAGTTTTAGCTTTTGTGCATCGGTGACATAATCATAGCTGCGACAGAGAATATCGAATTCAAAAAGGAACTCATCTGGATCTTCTGCTGCCTTTCCATGGAAGTGAGGCAACATCGATGGTGAGATATTCTTCATAGGGGCTGCCCCTACTGGCTGCTGAATTAGGAATTGCAATGTAGCCATCGTTCCTTCAGGCAGGGAGTGATTGTCGTGATGATAGTTTTCCCGCATTACTTCTTCCTCGTCAGAGCCGTGTCTGTTACTCATCTCCCCTTCTATTTTCTCGTTTTCATTCGTTCCCACGTTCTTTTCTTTATTCCTCCACTGATCAGCAGTCTTCTGGTGAAACTGCATCCACTCTTCTTCGGTTACAACCTTCCCGAAAATAGTGTAGATCAGTCTTACACCAACAGGTCCAGTTGTAACAGCTGTTTCTCCTTCTACTGGTATTTTCGAGGGAGTCGCAGCTACTCGTGTATTCTCCACCGTGGACCCTGATGCTGGCAATCCAGGACCGGCAGGGTCCCCTCTAATAGGAGTTTCTTGATGGCGAGCCCTGGTGGATGAATCAGTTCTGTCCACAAGATCATCGATAAATGTTCTTCTGCCCAATGGTGGTCCTCGACCGTGACCCAAGCCACCTGCACTGTTAGTATCCTGTGGGGTTTTTGGAGTTGGGAGGTGATCACGTTTTACCCTCCTTGTATTCATGCAACCCAAATCATTTCAGCAAAAAGAAATAGAAAATAATGGCTAGAAATGATTACCAGATGCAACTAATGATAGTGTTTAATTTTATCCTTCCCCGGCAACGGCGCCAAAATGTCGAGCACCCAATATGCAAATAGATATTATCAACATACAGAGCATACGAGATTTATTGTCAACCTGAGGAAGTCTTTTATTTCAAAGGATAAATGCACAGTCTGTTGTTAAACACCAATCACTATAAATGAACACCTTTATCCTCTAACAACTATGTTCATCCCAAGAATCTATGTAATCCCATTCATCTTCTAAACACTACAATTCCAATTACTTCCTATCATGTAACAAGGAAAATGATATAAGACTCAAACAACAATTGCAGGTAAAAAGGAAATCCTATTCACATCCCAGAACAAATAATTCGCCTATTCAATCTAATTACCCTTGAAATCCATAAACATGAATCAAATATTAATCTAGGAATTCAATTGCAAGAGATTGAGTTCATCTACTCTAGGAAATTGAATTGCAGAAATGAAAGTCAACAATTGTAACAGTAAAGATAAATTGCAAGGATTAAATTGCAGAAATGAAAGTCAACAATCGTAACAGTAAAGGTAATTTGCAAGGATTCATGGGATAACAACTTCAACTGCAGGATGAACAAGGTTGTGTACAACTACCATATGAATTGCATAAAGGAAGTTACCTACGCAGTTAACTATCACTCTGTACCACTTATGAATCTTAAGAAAATGTAATCATAATCATACTGTAAATCCACACTGCTACAGCTGCGTACAAGGGAAACAGAATCAACAAAACATCACATAGTGTTGAATTGAAAAGTCCTAAATTAACTCGGCAATCTCTGTGGAAGGTGGGCCCAGCCTTCACACAGAGATGCCGGCTGAACAAAGTAAAGCTCCTTTAAATCAGAGGTAACTCCTTATATTAAAGAAATACGGATTACACAATGTGCTTCCACTGCTAATACAATGAATGAATTATCTGTTTTCCAACCCCCTGGGTCGAAACAACTCCCCATATTTATACATGCATATCATAACCTTCGATCCTATTAAAGGGCAGCCATGAAGATCTCTGATCTTCAGGCGCCCTAAATATACTAGCTGTTACAAAACATGGTATGATAATGACATGGAAAATGCGAGAAGGTTGTTGACTTGCCTAGGAGTAGAGATCTCTTCAGATCACAATTATATTCGAGCAGCAATGTAGCGCGTTCTGTTACAGTTGCACTGTCACAGCTCGGTCTAGGATGTTACATTAAAACCACGTGCCTTCATTGATAATCGAAAGCTGAGGGTCCTTTTAAACAGCGAATATCCCTTTCTTTAATATTTGTTCAGCCCTCATCCACCTGCAGTCCACTTATCTCAAACTACCTTCATAAATCATAACATGTTAGCACATTTGAGAGATACAGAGCTTTAATTATCACAATCATAAGCATTAATAAGATAAAGCAATGATCAGTCATACCTTGGTAATTTGGGGATGAAAGTGAGGACAACAGGTCTGATTAGCATGCTAAATGATGTAAGACAGGGGAAGAAAAGGTGATTGAAGGTGGTTAAAAAGGGGCAATTTCTAGGCCCAACAGTTGTTGCAGATGATGATGTTGTTAATCTAAAGATCAAGTGTTGTTTTCGATGATCGAATGATCAAGTGCTGCAAAATATGAAGATCAAAGATGAAGACCCGGTGTTGTAGAAGATGATTCTCTAGTACTGAATATATTGATGTTCCAATAAATGTTCCAGTTGTTGATGTTGTTGAAGAAAAATTCTGAAGATTTATAGATATATCACCTTAATGAAGATGCTCTCTCTCATTGGTCCTATAATTGATGATGTTGTTATTAGAATACCGTTCTCATTCAGGGGAATTGTTGAAATATTGTAACTTCGAAGAATTTTCTAAATGTATTTTATTGTTGTAATCTATCAGATATGTTTTATTCCTTCGACAGGATGTTATTATTGTATTTGGTCATCATATATTCTTGAGGTAAAACCTTAGTTGTAAGTTGGGTCAATAGAAACCTCCAGAATATAATTTTATATTGTTTTTTGTCTTCCTATGTGAAGCCAGCCCAGTAAGTTTGTTGGGGCTGACCTATTAGGGAAAATGTCAAGTGGAAGATAGAGTATAAATAGAGGAGGTGTGTTCCTCATTTAAACACGCACACACTCACTTGTGTATAGTGCAAGAGAGAGAGAGAGAGAAAGAGAGAATACTGTGGAAGAGGAAGAGCTATTCTTGTTCTTGGGTTTTTACATTGTACTTGGTTGACTTCTATACCAAGGAAGTTTTGCGTGGTTTTCTCCCTTGTGGTTTCCCCTAGGAAAATCTATGTGTTCTCTTGCGATGATGTGCTTGTATTTATTTCAGTGATCATTTACTTATGGTTATGATGTTATTATGCTAAATTTTTTAGATCTTATATAACCATTAAAAATATGACATATGCCTCCATGCTATAGTTTCTTATAAACTCAGCTATGCCTCCAATGGAGGAGTGTTATTTCTTAGATATATCAATTATGATTAAGGTGGAAACATTGTTGATCAAAAGATGACTTATAGTTATTGTTTCATCTTGGGTTCTTCTATGATTTGTTGTTCTAGCATAAAGCAGGGTTCAGTTTCCTAGAGCATCATAGAGGCTGAATACATTACTTCTAGTAATAATTACAGAGAATAAATGTGGTTGAGAAATATACTTGGAGGATTGTTCGATGAAAATATAGAGCCTGTAGTGATCAGGTGTGACAACCAAAGTTGTATAAAGATTTCTAAAAATTTTATGTTTCATGACAAGTCAAAACACATATAAATGAAGTATCACTTCATTCAAGACATGGTCCATAAATGTATTGTAAAACTTCAGTACATAGCTACTGATTAGCATATTGCAGATATGATGACAAATCCTCTATCTGTGATGAAGTTCAGACACTTCTGAGATAAGGTTGGCATGGAAGAGAATGTCTCCCTTGTTGATAGGGAGTGTTAAATGTACAACATCAAGAGTCATTCTCCTGGAGAGTTGTGTTGTATCAAGTATAGAACTTGCGTTGTATCAAGTTAAGATACTTGTGCTGTATCAAGTAAGGAACTTATGTTGTATTAAGTTAAGGAATCTTGTGTTGTATCAAGCTAGGACATTTTGTTCTATCAATTCCTATTCATGAAATATGTCTATACTATGATCTTGTGTTGTATCAAGATCAAGATCTTGTGTTGTATCAAGCTAGGACATTTTGTTCTATCAATTCCTATTCATGAAATATGTCTATACTATGATCTTGTGTTGTATCAAGATCAAGATCTTGTGTTGTATCAAGGTCAGGATCTTGCATTGTATCAAGGTCAGAATATTGTGTTGTATCAATATTGTAGTCTTTTGTTGTATCAATATTGATCTTGTTTTGTATCAATACCATCTAGCTTGTGTTGTATCAATACCCTCTAGATTGTGTTGTATCAAGCTAGGACTTGTGTTGTATCAAGTCATGTGTATCTGTTATGTGATGTATTTCTAGTCAGGGTCACTAGGTGCTATAAGAATCCTCTAGGATTTAGCTACCACTAGAGTAATTTACTTTAGCATAGGACTATATGACTCGAGGTAATACATCTGATCATTAGAATGGAACAATACTTCTAAGTATGATATGATAAAGATGATTAATTAAATAAACACATATGCACCATGCATAATTTAATTAATGATAAATGAGGGGTGAAAACATGAAGTTGGGAAACACTTTTTCTTGTTTTTTGACAAAACAAACTGAAAATTTTTATGTTTTTCAACTTCAACCCCTTCAAACCCATATATCCCTTAGGAATTTCACCTTGAAGTAAACACACAAGTTTTAGAGAATTCAATTAGCTATGTACTCATATTTTTTTTTTAATTATCGACATATATTGGGGAAAATTTGACTGCCACCAATGACATATACTTTAAAATTTTAAGTATGAATAATGAGTGACCTATGTGAGCCACATTTTTCTTAGAGATAGTTATTCATGTTAGGGAAAATAAATTTATACTCATAATCTGCACAGATTCCACTTGTGCATGGACTATATGTTGAAGATTTTCAAACTTATACACTAAATTTTATTATTTATCGAAATAACATATGTACAAAAAATGGTGCCTTATTGACACATGTTTTTGTCTTCGCATTTTATTTCAAATGTGACTCTTATCAAACAAACTAAAACCACCCTTTTGAAGAGGACATTGCAAGGAACATCCTTGTGAGATTTTATATTTGTTTGGCTTCGTCATTGTGATGATATTGAATTTTCATTGTGACTAATTTTTAGGTCACTATATTTTTTAATCATAAAGTTTAGAAAAAAAAATAGTAAAAAATAAGAATCCTAAATGAAATTCATTTTTTTTATATCACAAGAAATTAGATTGAATGACGAATCTACTGGTATAAACTACGCCACATAATTCTCATGTTTTGTAGTGCTTCCACCTTGTTAAAGTGACACATTTCTGAATACTGCAAGAATGGTGCTAGAATTATTGACTAGAAACTCTCGGCCGAGAAAATGTCTTAGTCGAGAAATTTAAAATATCTCGGGCAAGAGTTATTCCCTCTCTAGAATTAACCCAGATTTAAGTAAAACTCTCGGTTGAAAGTTATTCCCACTCTAAAATTAATCCAGTGTTAATTAAAACTCTCGAACGAGAGAATTTTAACCGTGGTTAATTTCTCCCTCGAGAAATATTACAAATATCGGCGAAAAAAATATGTTGACTATTTTCTCAACCGAGAAACGAGAAATTATAACAAAAAAAATCAAATTGTCATGAAATTGTTTCCCAAATTTGTGTTTTCACCCTAAGATGAGCACATAGATAGAGCAGGGATTTGAATTACCCATGTTAGTCCTACGATGAACTCGGATTACAAAAACATCAATTAAGTCTAAGTTGTGGAAAACAAGTTGCAGTTAATTAATAAATCTAATCCTTGATTTACGCAAAGTGTTTGTTTGTGGATGGAATTGATTGTGAAGCACCAAATACATTCACTTAAACTCCTAACTAATGGTCAAGCAGTTAGTTGGTGATTGAGTTCAGTTCAATCAGTTCAGTTCAGTTCAATCAATTCACATTTAGTTAAAGGAAGTTAACACAATGGATTAATGGAGGGCACATATCTTCTGCATGGGTGGGAATTTTGAGGTGACAAATTCGCACCAAGTCAAGGAAGGAACATAAGGTTAATGTATGAACAGAGCACACAATTTTCCTATTGCACAAAAGCATGAAACCATTCATTACCTCTCATTGTATGACTGAATAAGCTTGTTGTTAAAGTGTTTCACACTTGGCAAGGCTAAGACAATGTTCTGAGTGATCACTATTCTCTAGTGTTGCTTTGATTTCTCTTATCATGATATCTGCAAGTGTTGTAAAATCATTCTCTGCAGTTATCTATCATACTCAAAGGATTTCTTGTTTTTTCATCCTCCATATTTGTAGGGTTTTCCCAGTGTACATCTTGTGTCTTATGGATTGAATGATTTGTGTGTTTGAATTGTTTATGAGATCTACATGCATTGGATTTTATTATCAAAATTTTTAAAGTTCAAGAATCTTTCATTATTGCTCAATCATTGACAAATAGGAACCTTCATAGGATTGCATCTAGACCAACATATTGATCACTTTCAAAATATTGATGATGCTCCACTGGGCCATTTCCAGATGATCACCAACCAACAACAACAACATCAAGACTATGAAACCGCCCTTCTAATGACTAACTAATACCAAATATTTCCTAAATGGGACAAACTGTTGTAGGAAGATGAAGGAATAGAGAAAATTTAATCAACCTTAGTTCTTAATAATGGGTACTCCTATTATGGATAGGTCTGTCTTAATATTCATAAGACTCTAGCCACTATTATTGACCTAAACCTGACAAAGTCCATAGTTGACCCTGAAACTACTAGAGCATTAGACAATGAAAACAATAAGGTGTAACAACATGTTAATGAGATAAAAAAAGGATCTCGAGTAGATACATGAGGAAAATTCAACCCAAGGTGAGGCTAGTAGAATGGATAAATGCACGTATAATCTCCTATGCACCATGGTAGTCTTAGAACAAGTCGTTGGACCTAACGTACACCGATTAAGGAACAAACCCATGGCCGATAAGCTTACCCAAGTATTGACATGCTGACTAGATGCTCTCAACCCACCACCTACTTGGTCAGCTAGTCTAGTCGAGTAAGTTAAGTCGAATGTCAAGTAGTTACATAGTTATAACGGTTTAACTGAATGTGTGTGTGTGTCGCTGAGATTTGAAAATAGTATTTTCTTTCCTTTAGATAGTATGGCTTTGTCATATAATATAGAGGCTTTTTTTAGCATTGATACTACATTTATTCCTTGTTCACTTTATGTATGTATGCTTATGTGTATGATTGTATGATTTTGATGCACTACTACTCGTAACCACATCTAATCCCATAGATTACAACACATCGCTGGTAAAAGTATTTTACTATTGCTTTCCTACCAAGCCACAACTACTAAAAATGGGTCTCTCGAATAGACTTTTCCCGGCATATCTCAAGTTGTAAATAATAAAGTGACTCTTTTGGGAATGTTCTTTCATGAGGTCTTGTTGGATTTTTTTTAATGTGAGCATGCAACCATTTTTACAATAGGGAATTGCATTGGAAGAAACTTTGTTGAGTAATTCCAAATCATTGGTAGGATCCTTATTCAATAGGTTTTGGTACAACTTGAGGATCACTACATTGTTTGTTCTTGGGAAAATTCAGTGAAAATATGTTTTTGAAAATGAGGTTAGTTACGTGCCTCCATTTTTCCAACTATGGATAGAAGATGTATGTATGAATATATAGAATAAAGCCTTATTTTCGTTGATCAAAGGTTCGAAGGGTTTTGAGTCATATGCCTGTTAAAATTTTATTCTTGGTCTAGTTTCTTTGAGGATTAGGATATAAATTCCTTTGTACATTCTCTCTATTTTTATTTCTTTTAGGACTAGCATGTAAATACATGTTTACGATGTATTGTCCTTTTGTTGTATTATGTATTCTATGTTGTAAATGATTTTATTTAAATAGAAGAAGTGTGTTTATAAATATAAAAAATCATTTGGATTTAAACTTCCACAATAAATAGAATTTTCAAGTTTTGGTTTAATTACATTACTATTAATTGCTCTAATCATTCTCTCTTCCATTTTCATGGTCTCTTCTAGTTCTTCACTTGCTACAGTCTCTGATTCTACTTCATCAGTATTTATGTCTTACATCATATGTACAAAACCTCTCTTCCTGCTTTTCTCTATAGAATCTATTATGACCATCATTATCCTCACAATTTTTGCAGGCTCAATCAAATATTTTGTACCCTCTAGTCTTTTGGATGTTACAAGACCTCTTCCTCTATTAACCATCACTATGATTCTATTTTTTTATCTCTTCTTACATGTTCATCACTTCACCAACATTCACATATTACTTGATATGAGACCTGCAATATTTCTTTAGTTCTCTACACCATTTTGATACCACTTGATACAATGAGACTACACCTCCATACATGGCAAAGTGGAAATGAAAGAAATAAAATCCACTTAGATTTCATAAATATCTATAATACGAATCCATCTTGAAAAATAATAATTAAATACGATTAGTTATGTGGAAATGAACCACATCATAACTCTATAAATTTATTAACGAAATTGGCCAAGATAATGATCCCCTATTCAAATTATCGGTGCCCCTATCTTCTTTTCCATTGACACCATTAAAATTACTCTTAGCATGTCTACAATTCAACAAGAATTTGTTTTCACCAACTACGAGTTCAAGATTTAACCTTGGTCAGTGCTATCATGGTTCAACCCTAAAAAACTATGCATAATTTATCACTGCGTCGGTCTATTCCCACAACATGTAACTAGATCATTCCTCGAATACCAAAAGTGTCTTTCGAATTCAGTAGTAGAAAAATTATACACATAATATGAATGGCTTCATCGTTTCAACAACAACCTCCATTGAATGGGTTAATTAAGGAATTGATGCATTGTCTCCCAAGAATTATTTTTTCCCTCCTTTGGAATTATGGTATTCATTCACTATAACATGTGTATGATATCTTAGTTTAAGTTATACTTTTTTTTTTGTTTTTTGTCTTTTACTGATTGACCTTTGCAAGTGTTACATGATTGCAAATATATTTCAACTCTACGAAAATCATTGTATCATAACCTTGGATGCTTTTGTAAAATATAATATGTTATTCAAATAAAGAGATGATCACCGCTACCTCACCGTCTCCATGAAATTTATTGGCAACTCAATTTCTAAGTTTTGAAGTGTTAGGAACATGAAGAAATGTATTTGTAGATTTGTACGTTAACGACATGCTTCAAGGCTCTCAGATGAAATTGATTCTTGGATATAAACAAATGATTGTAGAAACTTCTATAAAATTTACAAAATATCAAGAAAGCAATGCTAACTTATGAGATATGGAGGATAGTTGGTTGCACCAAGGAATATCTTGCATCACATATTAATGATTTCAGTATGTCGTTGAGATAATGTGACATTAATTAGTTACTACTATATTCCCTTGGTCCATTACATTGTGGTGGCTTATTTAAGGAGTCACCATGATTCCATGCTAGTAACCAATTATTGCCACATTCCTATGGCAAAGCAATATTGGGTAAATGTTGTTTCATGCATATCTCTATAAATAACATTGGAAATTTTGCTACGTTTGATCATATTTCTCTATGGTTGACTTTGATTGACTATGTTCACCATGGTTGAAGATGGTTGACTATATTATGTGATGTTTGACCATGGATTACTTGTGATGTTTGAGTATGTGTGACTTTAGTTGAATATGGTTGATTCTAGTAATATTGATTGTCATGAAACCATTGTTTAGAATAGTTAACCAAGGTATACTGTTATTGACCATTGTTGACTATGGTTGATCATGTTTGATTATGTTTGTCCATGCTTGAGTTTTGTAAGGTATGGTTGATCATGGTTGATAATGTGTTACTTGTGATGTTTGCGATGTTTGACCATGGACTACTTGTGATGTTTGACTAAGGGTTACTTTGGTTGAATATGATTGGCTAAAATTTGTGATTCTTGAGAATGGATTATTTATTATGATTGACTATCGGTGAATTTGGTTAAATATGGTTGACTCGAGTAATATCATTGATCATGGAATAATGGTTGAGCATATTTAATCATGGTTTACTATCATTTACCATGATCTACTATAACTAATCATGTTAAATTATGTTTGTTCATGGTTGAGTTTGGTTGGGTATGGTTCACCATGGTTGATCATGTGTTACTATGGTTGACTATAATTAACCCTTGATTCAACATGGTTGAATATATGGTTGAATATGTTGGAATAATATTGCCCATGGTTGACTATGTTTAATTTTGTGTGCGTGGTGTTCATGTGGTGTTAACATGCCAATAAAGGGTTATGTCGTGGTGCAATGTTATTCTTGTATAATGGCGAACTGCAACATTCCCTAATGGTTAGGTTGCATTGTGTCATATTATTAATGCTATTAACTTTATTTATGATATTAGTAATGCCATTAATGTTAATGTTATTAATGTTTTTAATGTTAATATTGATATTAATATTTCACATTGATGTTAAAGCCAATATTAATAATGAATCAATAATAATGTAGAAATCAAATTTCAATATTATGTTAAATTGTGGAAGTGAAAGAGTAATAATTTTATAAAGTTATGTCGTGCTTGGTTAATAACCTGACAAGGTGGATGAGTAGCAAAGCTACATATTCCCTATAAATTGAATTAAGCTTGCAATTGCAATTGAATTTATAAATGTGTTATAGATTAACTTTAGTTCAAAGAATGAAATTTGTATTGGAAGGGAAGTTTCCATTATGATTGGGATTGGAACCCATATAATCCATTGGGAAAGACACCATTATGAATGTGACTGGAACCAATATCATCCATTGGTAAAATTTGTTGAAGCATGATGTTTTTTTATGGTTTGGGTTCGGGAATTATCCATTAATATTTATAGATGCAAGCAAAAATATAAGTTGGTTAACAACACAAAATATTTGCAAAATAAAATCTGGCCATATTCTCAGTTTTGTTGATAGCTAATGTTAGCCAGCTTCTCAGTTTTCTTGATAGCTCACAATAGCCAGCTTCTCTTAAGAATAAGCTCCTATCAAACAACAAAAGAGAAAAGCATTTGACTTTAGGATTAGCAGCAAAGCTTCATACTCCGTGCCTTTAGGGTTGCAAGGATTAGTTGGTTTTATAGTTGTAAAGCTCCATATTCAAAGTTTTTCTAGTTTACATAATAATATTAAATCTAACAAAGTATTAAAATTCCTATCTATTGGTAAAATGTTTGCAGGAAAATGGGTAATGAATTAGTAAAATATGCTAGGGATAAAAAAAAATTCAATGCAATATTTTTGTTATTGAAGATCATTTTTAATCTGAAGGCCTTCATAAAATGAAGTTAGTAGATCTGAATTTTAACACTATAGTTGAACTCATGGTGGAAAGACATGACAATTTTCTTTATAAATAGTAATAGGTTTAGCACCAAAAGATAACAATATAGGTTTTATGAACTTGGAGTATCCAATTTTTTTAAATTCAATTAAATTTCTATTTTTAAAATATTCTAACTAAATATTTTTTTTTCGCAATTTTAAGAAACAAAGAGTTTAAATTATTGAAAGCACCTCATGAAAGTAATCGACAAAGGCCAAGACTAACTACAAAATTGAATCATTATAAAATTGAATACTAATGAAATGCATGTTTGTTTAGAATGCAATAATTGATCATTATAAGCTAAGACGTGTTGAACAAAGAATAATAGTAGATAGCATTTGAATTTAAGTTTGCAGAGCTTCATCATTTTTACAATTGTGAAAATTGAATAATTGGTCATAATAATAAGTTTTCATTCATGAGCTTCATTTTGTATATATATGTAGGAAGATCATTTGTTGAATAGAACATTTATCACATTTCTTGATTTTCGTATAACATTTATCACATTTCTTGATTTTCTTATAAGTGAAATTAAATTGATCATGTGACTATTGCATTATATTATTATATTATGATTGTAATTTGAATTTAGCATTTGCATTTTTTTAAACTGTTTGGTTAAAACTCTCTTTGACAACATTATGGAGTTTTATTATGATAGCTTGTGAAAACAAACTAAATAATAGTAACCCTACAATTTGTTTACAAATATTCCATTAAAGGGATTTTTGAATAATGTAACTTTAACACACATGATTATCTCAATTTTATATTGAGAATAGCGTGTTGTATTTTGCAAGGATATTGTGCCACAAAAATATCAACCCATCCAACTGACAAAGCATTGAGTCTCCATGCAACCAGATGGCATTTCCATGGAATTATAGAAAAAGAATAGAATTGACCACGTAAATGTCAGCTCATGTGGAAGAGATGAGCATCAGTTTGTAGAAAAGGAAGAGAACATATGTATTGCTGATCCGGTACAATTGTTGTATACTCAAATCCTAAAAACAATAAAAAATGTGAATACCAATATTAGTTAATGAAAAACATGAAGGAAACATCCCTTACATTTCTTATATGAGTATACTATTATCAACATATACCACTCACTGTGCACAAATCATGTGAAATTTCATCCAAGGATTTATTTGTCTTTTCATGTATGACCTGCTCCATAGAAAAGAATGCAAAAGAACATGTTAACATGGTATGCAACTACTGGGGTTATGTTTACAATAACATTAACATTTAATTTGAAAAGAGATAACAATACTAATTATTAGTATTTGGAAATATACTTCCAAGAAATCCTACTTCTTGTCTGATATGTTTAAGCTCATCCAAAGTTGTATCTGAAACTACATTATCTCCATACTTTCATGTTAGAAAATGAAAAATAGAAAAAGTGAACCACAATTAACTAGCATGGCACCGAGTACAAGCATGAAAAACAAGATGAAATGACAGCTAATCAACATCTTCTATTGCTTCGTAGCACCAATTCTCTAGTTGAGCAAACCCTTCCTTAACATATTCCCCATTCTGAAATGAGCACCACTCGTGTCACATGATAAGACTACAATAAACACAATAGAAAAG
>LPNX010423561.1:50284-102447 GCA_001517045.1 Pseudotsuga menziesii
ATGAGTTACTGGTATTGAAAACACCAAGCCTTTTACTTACATAATTAGCACGCTATGTTTTCAGAAAATTGCTGACGCTGTTTACAATGCTTTTCTAGTAAAACAAATTATTATATTATGGTTATATTCTTATTATTATAACTGCATAATATGGAGTCTCTTTATTATGGTTATATTATATTTGCAGTTATAATATAATATGCATTTTGGATGGTGAGAAGACAAGCCAAACAAAGGTAATAAGTGTTCCTTGATATTATCACGAATCCTTCCATAGATCTTTTCTAGATAAGCTATGAGTTGTTTCTTGCGGGGATCATTTTAGGGGCGAATTTTAGCGCAGTGGGATATTTTTCCATGTTTTTCTCCCAAAAAAGGTTCACCATTTGGCATTTTTTGAAGCCATGTTTCGCCCAATTTTGATGGGGTAAAATTTTTTCACCCTAAAAATCGCCAAATTATTATATAAACGATATAAAATCCTTGGAAATTAAAATATTTTTTGAAAAATATCGCCAATTATTTTTATAGTTGGCGTTTTAAGAATTTGTAATATTCACCAACATTTATACACTTTTAAATAAGTATGGTTCCTTAAAATCATCCCTAGTTTCTTGAAGAGCAAAGCAAGATACTTCAGCTCTATCTTCTGAAAAGCATCTAACCCACAAATCATCTCACCATTACTGAATGAAAGGCTCATGGATGATGGGGGTGTTCAAAAACCCTTTTAAAATCAAGCATAAGTAGACGTTATGCAAGCTAATGGCAGTAATTATATTGATTCATAACATGGTGTTTTGATTAAAAATAATTCTCCTTGCTTGAGGCATCCTCCCAAATAAAGTAGCCAAAGATGATCTGCAGCGCTGAGGAGTCATGCCAGTTGTACCACTTTATTTCATCGTATGTTCTATAAGTACTAACACAGTGGATGTATTTGATAACTAATAATCCAAAACATCATTGCTTCCCTGAGTCTTCATAGTACACAAACATTTAATTCAAATCAAAACATATTTGGTCACATCCTTGCATAGATATCTAGAAAGGCTTGTAAGCCCCAATTTGTTGAACTAGGAAAAAACTAAAAGGGTTGTCCAAAGAGTTATATCATAATGTTCACAATAAAGACTACATTATATAGAAGGAAATATGCTGGTAAAATTACTGAGTGAAGAAAGGAATTCTTCATGTATAATCTAGAGTGCACTGTAAAAAAATAGCTTCATAAGTAGATAACATGCACAACAACAAAATTGTGAATACCTCTGTGGCTGATCCAATTATTTGAATAACATGATCAAATACATTTTTTCTCTCAGCTTCAAATGATCGTGAATGGACAAGTGATTTGTAAATAATACATGCAGCAACATGTCTTCCCCCACTGAAGCCAACATCTTGCATGATACATTGTATCAATGCATCTTAATTTTCCTGAAATTAATGTTGTAAAATTAATTGAATCCAACATACCTGTTTCCATATGAGAAATGCCAAGTGATTCCCTCAGAGAAATCCAAAATACCTGAATAATGACCGCCATGGATCGCCCTGAAAGACCTTTAGTTGGTGACTTGACTAACACCTGCTGACGAAGAAATTGATTCTCAGATTCCAAGTTTGACATCTTTTCTTCAACCATGAACCGTTAACTCTCCAACACACAAGCTTTATTATTGAACTTCCACGATTGTTCGAGATTATATTATCGAATGTTTAGCCTCAGTTTCATTTTATTATCTAAGTTAATATTCAAAATAAAATACAAACCCATTGTGTACCTATGGCGAGGCAGGTTCTCCATCCCGCTTTACATCTAAGTGTGAGAATCTTCCACTTTAATTTTTTCACTACTTGCTGCTATCATGTACCTACCAGAGAAATAAAAGGTGCAAACAAGACAAATTATTTAGTACGATTCTCAAGAACAGTTATGTTGAAGCATTCTGCTGAAAGGAAAAATAATTAGGTATGTTAAAAGCATTATATCCATAAATTAGGTATGTTAAAATCATTATATCTGTAAATTTTGTTATTAAGACAAGATTGATGAGACTCATGTCCATTTTTTTTATTAGTCCTGTTTCCATTTTAAAATTCGTCGGTTTATAAATTTGAAGGCAAATATTTGAAAATAAGATCAAGTGGTATAACCTAAAGGCCTAGTGGCAGAAATGGTAATGGAAATAATTTTGTTATTAAAACAAGATTGATGAGACTCGTGTCCAATTGTTTTTTATCAGTCCCGTTTCTGTTTTAAAATTTGTGAGTATACAAATTTAAAGGAAAATATTTAAAAATAAGATCGATTCATATAACATGAAGGCCTAGTGGCAGAAATGGTCAGAACTATGAAATGTTAATGGAAATCACCTGCGGATACAAGGAGGAACGATAATGCTGAAACCCAACCACCTGCATAGAGAACATAATCAACAACATAAAAATCTACAATGACTAGGAAAAATAAATTTAAATGGATTTGATATAAAGTGAAATATTGTAAATATCAGCTACATACAGAACGACACTCTCACCTTGGAACGAATGCAAGGAAAAACATAGTTCAAAACCAAAAAATAGAGGAAGTACAAAGCCATAGATTCTCGCATAGGCAGAGCACTGAGTTAACCAACTACTGAACAATACCAATCCCTCTAAGAGAATCAACTACAACCTTAACTGGGAGCACAACTCAACGAGCTTGAAAGTGTGAATGAACAATGGATGAAAACTCCAAAAATAGTTCTTTTAACATTTTTGTAGGTTACCTCAAGTTCTTAATTAAGAACTAAAATAGCTGAGCTGTAATCATTTAAAGGTAGTAAATTCTCCATACCAATAAATCATGAACATTGAACTTGGACCATACTCGTTCTACACAAATATTTCCAATAAACTTTATAATGTCAAGAGGTCACCAACATGTAGAAGGTATACACCCGTATGAGCATGCACACTGACACATGGATGGCCACATGCCTCAATATGTTTACAAGTATACCACGCTAACCTTGACTATACAACCAAGGATGACATCTCAGGGTTGTCAGTTGTCAGGGATCAAGTATATGTGCATGTGTTGTCAGGGTTGTCAGCTGTGAGGACTGCTACTAGATAATGAAAAATAAAATTTCACAATAAGAGGTGCTATGTTGAATACTTAGAAAAACCACTTTATTAACATGAAAAAACATAGCCTAAAAAATTTTAATGGATAGACATGACTATTAAAAACTAATCGAATAGAATATTCCCTACATGCAAAGAATAATAAAGTGAAATACTAATTAACCTTATAATCCTTATTAGATGCAATTTCCATATTTTAAATACTTATTAAATTTATAATACTTATTAGATGCAATTTCCAAAAGTTACAAAAATATATATGACTGAAAAATTTTCAACCAAATTCAGAAAAAGATAAACCAAAATATATACAACTATATAAATAAATCAATAAAAACTACTAAAAACAACTTATCATAGTCATTTTCGAAATATTCAAAAGTCACAAGAAATATACTTTGCATCGTATGACATCCCGCCACATTAATTTCATATGGACAAAGCCCTGAAAAATAAATCCAAGAATAATTAATAAAAAATTAACTTTTACAAAACCAGCGTAGATCCAAATCCCAGGCTTTATGAAGCACGGAGAGGGATCAAATATTTAGAGTTGCAAACCTCTTCTTAAGTATTGCACTCAACTATGAGTTTTGGTGGAGTTTATAATTTTCAATGTTTAAATATTATTTATCATTTCTTATCACTAAATAGTTAAAATATACAATAAGTATTGTCTATTTTGGAAAATAAAAAATTTATATTATATTTTTCATTTACTATTTCTATCAATACAATACCATATCTTGTGCTTTAGTTTGGAAATTAAAGTAACATCATTATTTTGGAAATAAATTAACTTCAATCCATTTTAAATAGTTTAATTTATTTCTCTTTTTATATTTATTTCTTGTGGTAACACCATTATTTGGAAATAAATTAACTTTAAATCATTTTTAATAGTTACTAAATATAAAAAATTATAATGACTAAAACACAAACAAATTAGACTTGTTTTTACTTTTGCTTTAATGAATTTCGAACATAAAAAAGAAAAACTGCATCGAATCAATGGATATATAAAAGATGTGAACAAGTTTTCATCCTTGATCATAGAATTGTAATAATAACATTCTCAAATATTATTATATATAAGAAAACAAACTTTTGGGATACAATTTTTAAAAAAAACTCTAATTGATATTCATAAATATAATCAACGTATTTATGAATTTCATCGAAATATCAAAATTCACTGATACTTGTTATATCCTCCATCATGATCTATCATATGGTTCTAGCATGCCTAAGCAACTTACAACTTTTCAGATAAGATATTACAAAGATACTTGGGAACTTCTCTTATCATATACACAAAATTTCTATAAGCCATATCATGAAAGGAACAAACGAACCAAAAAACAAATGTAGCCGTGTACCAATCAGCCATCAACAAAGAAGACTAAACATTGTTAAATAGGATATATCCTTGAGATAATACAAAACCATCTTTTCTTTCACAAAAAAATATATATATATATTCATGAGAATATATGCCATTTTTACAGAAAATCTACAATAATATTAAATTTTCTAAAAACATATTGGAAACGAATAAATTATCTAAAAACATATTGGACTTATACATTGTTTTCACTCATACACCACATTTATGGAAAACCCAATCTACAATAATCTTGGAATCTACCAATGACTTGTAAAGAAAAGATATTTGTAAAACGGATGTTTCTGAAACTGGAAAAGAAAAGGATACATATTGGTGTGAAAAAAAACATTATATCATTCTCCTACCAATCATTTGTAAGAGTGAAATGTGTTTGAAATATTGGGAAATAAAGATATTGATTAGTGGTTGAAATAATTTATTTTTTGAAATTTTACTTAGTGCTTAGTGCTTTGGATTTAAATGTTTTAGAAATATGGAACATGAAATTTTTTTGTGAGAAGTATAAATATCATATTTTTAAATATATATATTAAAATATATATGCAATCCAATCCAAAAAAAAAATTGGGCAATGATGATTTTGTCCTAGGCGCCTTTGGAATCACTACTCTCCAATAAGGGGAAGTCTACGATCCGTGTGTTGATCGCAGGAATTGATTTAGGTGAGTATGGAATTTGAAACCGGATACGTTGGATCTATAATCCCAACATGTATAGGAATTGCCATTTTGTGAACCATGAAAGTGAGAAGATAAAATATGTTGATTGAAACATATATAGTGCTTTGGTTTCGATTAGATTTTGAATTTATATTTTTAAATGTTAAAAATAGAACTATTATAATGTTTTAATATTTTTTTATGTTGAAAGTCTTAATTTCAACGTATGTGGACTTTAGTCTAATTTCTCAAGTTATTTAATATTATATTTTTCCTTGTGTAAAGAAATTTTGATTGGAATACATCTAGTTTAATTGGGAGTCTGATCTCCTCATTATTATTACATTTTTAAAAGAATTTCAAACATTATTATGATGTACTAAGATTTATTTTATAAGTGTTAAACAAATCTTAATTTCAACGTATTTGGACTCGAGTCCTTCAAGTTGTTTATTTTTATTTTTTCTTTATTGTGAGGATCGTGCAGAATATATATTTGGCATTATTGATTTTTTAAGAGGAAATTCGGGGATATTTTCATGATATGAAAGTGGCATTATTGATTTTGTGAAAGTTTATTGGGGTGGGGTTTAGTATAAGTCACGGGAATTACAATGGCCAAATTTTATTTGTAATACGATTTTACCCTTGTTTTACTTAAAAATCCAAGAAGTTGACTTCATGCAGTTTTGGTGATGACCAGTTAAAAAACAATATCTCTAATAAAAATTAGTTTCAAGATTATTAATGGAGTTACATCTACATCATAAGTAAATAGAATTAAATATTTATAGCCGACATTTACATGAGGAACCTTAAAACATCTTCCTCATAACCTGAAATCATAAGTAAATAGAAGTAAATATTTATAGCCGGCATTTACATGAGAAACGTTACATAACGTTACAACATCTCCGTCATAATAGAAAATCATAAGTGAATAGAAGTAAATATTTATAGCCGACATTTACATGAGGAATGTTACGGAACGTTACGTAACGTTACAAGATTTCCCCCATACTGGGTTGTTGAACGCCTCTCGGTGCAATAAACAGTATCTCAAATGATTACATGCATCGATTTTTGAAGAAAGACTAGGTTTACCAAAAATATGTTTAAATCATTCATGAATGTTTGTCTACAATATTTTAGATTTGAACATGTATAAAGAATATATTTATGGTTTTAGGACAAGCACTTGTTAATAGTCTACAATTTCTAGATTTGAACATGTATATTAAAGAATATAATTATGGTTTTAGGAGACAAAATTTACGATTTATTTTTTAATGAGAATGGTTTTAATCTTTGAAAAAATTAAATTTAATAATCTATAATAAATTTTTAACTTTAAATTTTTAATTATGTAAAAGACATGATGATAATGATTATGATGGTTAGTTGAGACAAACTTTTGTCTATCGGACCTTAAAAAGAAATAAATAAATTGGTTTGCTATAAAATTATATTCTTATGCTCAAAGAGATTAGAAATGAGCGTACCAAGAATATAGTTTTGACAAGTTAGAATTCTATTGCTAAGCTAAAAAAGAATAGAAAGGATCGTATCGAGATCACCATAGTTTTGATAAGTTAGAAAATTATAGAGGTTAGTATTGTAATGAAGATTATGAAACTACGATCTAATGTGGGTGTACGCAGGTGATGCAATAGTAGTAGATGACATTTTGAAGATGCGGGTATCAGTTTGATGAGGATTTTTTATGAACAATGAAGCAGTATAGTAGAACTGAGTTGGATGTTGGATCAATTGTAACATAAGCATTTTGTTGGATAGATATCATGTGGGAGTGGCTATAGAAGGGAAAATTGGCTGCAGATCAAATCAGTTTGATCCAAACATTAAAGAAGTGGTTGCAGAAGTGGAAATAATAGTTGTAGATCTCCTTGGAAAAATCCCAAATATGATGATTGTGGAACTAGAATTCAAGAAATTATAAATTGGTTGTTGAGATGATTAAGTGTTTGCTCAACATGAGCCATTGAATCCTGAGATGGGTGAGTTTCCACCCAATGACTAGGGAAATTGTTAAATTTAGTAGTTACAAGACAAATATGGGAAGTGGAAAGCGAAGGGGCACAAGGGTTGGTAGTTGAAGCAAGCACATGAGAAGTTGAAGATGAAAAGTCTTCTATAGAATAATAAATGAGGTATGCACTAAGGAGAAAGTCAATATTGGAGGAATATTTTAAAGAGATCTTTAGGGAGCCGATCAAATAGTGGAGCAATCAAAGAGGTTTCCATGGCCTATGGCCTGGAAGCCAAAGGGGGATGAGAGAGCATTCTGAAAATGATGAGAATAGACTATACTATCTAATGCACAAGGAAAAGATATTATGATGGAAGAGGAATGTAATGAATATTCGGTAATGAAAGAAACGAGAACTAACAAAGTATTTCTGCTATGAACCATAAGCTTGTAAATATTTGTCACAAACAACAGTAAATATTATTTCAATTCTATGTTATTAAATTTATGGGTTGAGTTATCCTTGGTTATTTTATTTTTTTGTTTCTTATTGATAATTTCCATGAGTGGAGTTGTGTGTATGTAGCTCTGTGTTGTAGTAGATGTCACAAATCCCTTGTGAGTTGCAGTAATGTGAAAGTTGTAACCCCCTATTGACTATGTTCTATAGTGGGACTCTATGGGAAGGACCTTCCTACATAGGCACAACATTCTAAGAGAAGGTGGTTTCCATCCTCAATTCTCTTAGTCTCAAAGAAATGGAAAATACTTTCCTCCCACAATCTCTTAGGGTTTTTCCAGTGCTCAGTTTCACTACTAATATCATGAGGGTGTCACTACAAAGCTCATGAGAGTTCTTTCTTACTCTTATGATATTAGTTTTCTTCTTTGAGATAGTTAAAATAGAGAGATACTTTTGGTCTTGTACATTAGGGTTAATGACTTTCTTATGGTATCTTAATTCCCACCTCTAAATCATTTTCATCCCACATTTTCTCTTTAAACTTAGATGTAATAATATTTTTAATAGTATTGATATTATGCAAAGTTAGATTTTCACTAATCCCCAAAAGGTTTAACCAAGCCATGGTGTCGTTATGCCAACCTCTATTGAGACACAAGTTGTCTTAACTGGATTTTAAAGCAATCATAGGGATTATTTGGTCTCCCATTTTACTTATTATGTACTTGTACATTAGGAATCTAATTATCACGATGCTCTTGATGGAAGGAAGACCTGCTTCTATAAGAAAAATATGATAAGATGTATTGCTTTTAATTCGAAAGTTGTAAGTTAGTGTTGATGTCATTAGTCTAGAGTGTACAAAAATAATGACAACATTTTGTTTTCCAAATATTTTCAACATCATCATGCTAATATTATGATATATTTTAATCATTATTCATTCTTCAAATTTAAAAAAAAAAATGAATTGAAATTAATAAATTCTAAAATAATTTTAATTTAATTTAAATTAATATATTTTAATTATTTTAAAAATCCAATTTATATAAAACTCTTTTTAAAATTTTAACAAATAATTATTTAGTTTTTTAATATTTATTATCATTGAAGAAAAGTGTTTTAATTATCCATCTGTTTAGTATCATAAGTAGCGATGATGATGATGATGATGATGATGATGATGATTAACGTCCAATGAGACCAACTTTGGTCTATAGTACCTTAAGAAGAAAAATACTTGGTTTACTTTAAAATCTTGTTCCTCTGCTCAAAAAGCTTGCCAATAAGCTTTCCAAGCTCATTATAGTTTTGGCTAGTTAGGATGTTATAAATGTTTGTATTGTAGCAAATACTATGAAACTTAGATCTAATGTGAGTGCAAGCAAGGCACTCCAAGAGAAAGTGATTTTCATCCTCGACGCTCATAGACTCGTAGAGATGGAAAACCCTTTCTGCCCATGGAGTTTTGAAAATAGACCAAGACCTATTTCTCTATGGAGTTCATGAGAGTTCGTTCTAATATTGGCTATATTAATTTCCTTCTGTGAGCTAGTTACTACCAAGAGATACATTTGATATTCAAAATTAGGATTAATGTCCTCCTTATAGTATCTTAATTTTCTCTTTACCACTTAATTTTCCTCACACAAAAATTTCTCTTTAAACTTAACAGTAATAATATTTTTGACATTATCATTGTTCTACAAAATATTGTTTTCATTAATGCCCCAATAGTTTAACCAAGCCATGGTATATTTACACCAATCCCACTTGAGGCGTAGTTTGTTTTGACTTGAGTTTAAAGAAATTTTAGGAAGTCTCTCATTTCCCATGTTATTTATCTTATACCTATACATCAAGTACCTATTAATAGCCATGCTCTCCATAGCCATAATCATGTCGCATGTCATGTAAACATAAAAAATTAGTCATTCTTAACTACCAAAAGAGAATTGTTTAAAATCCTTGTACGTCATGCAAAGTGCAATAAACCCGTCTTCATATTCTTCTTGATCCCACCATTATGAATATGTTATGATATTATGTAGGATGAATAAATTTATTCCATAAATTGATAACATAACATAATATTAATGAGTGAGATGCCCCTCCAATTACATTCATTTGCTTAGGTACCATTTGTTAAAAAGAGGATTTATAAAATCCATAAATATGATTAATATTATTCAAGTTTATGTTTGAATAATTCACTCATTATGTAGGATGAATAAATTTATTCCATAAAGTGATAACATAACATAATATTAATGAGTGAGATGCCCCTCCAATTACATTCATTTGCTTAGGTACCATTTGTTAAAAAAAGGATTTATAAAATCCATAAATATGATTAATATTATTCAACTTTATGTTTGAATGATTCACTAGTTGGTGTAGGAACTTGTTAGTAGCTTTGAGTTAGATTTACTTAAAAACTATGGTAATTTTAAAACAATCTAAAAAATTAAATTTAAGAAAAGCATTATTTACATGAACATATGTCTGAAAGAATATGTATTGTTATAAATATTCCAATCATAGACATTCACATCTAAAAATAGCTCATTCTAAAGATTCAGTGAATTTTAAAAAAATAACAGCTTCAATCAAACTTCATAAACTTTAAAAATAACTAATACAATACAAACTCATATCATGAATACATTTCACCAAGAAAACTTTAAGGACTGATGCAGTGCTTATCCTAACAAAACCATTTCTTTGTTTCATCCTCGCATTATATTGGATTTTCATATTCCTTCTCCACATATTATTGGATTTACTACCAGTAACATCATATTTTACATGAAATCTACGATTGGTTACTAAACTTGAAAATAAAATATATTCTTATGCTCAAAGAGCTTAGAAGGATAAGCAGTAGAGGAAAAAGAAAGAGTAGGGACATCCCATTTTATTTCCTTAGGAAGTTGTATGAAGAATTCATCCTAGGAAAATGTGTTAACTACTTCGATCTCTTAGGCTTCCAGGTTGTTGGTCATGGGATGCCCCAAGATAGGGAAGGTACCAGGACGGATCCTAACCATGTGCCACGCCCTCCACGCACACCAAAACCCCCTCAGCTATATCCTCCTGTAGGTCCTGTGATTGAGAATACACAGGAGGCATTATTTGACTTGGCAGATACATTGCTTCAGCATGGAACTGATGTCCAAGGCAATGTATACCAAGGGGATAGCACTTCTAAGGTGGGCCCATCTACAGATCACACAGGAGATGCAGATCATTCAAAGCGTCATGTTACTCCACACCCTTGCACAATGTGTGGAGGGATATGCTATGGCCTTGCTTCTGGCTTCCAAGAGGATGGATTACTTCGCTTTGTAAGTAAAACTCATTATTTTCATATTATATTTTGTTTCATATCAAAATTTTCAATTGTTTCGCAATTTATTTCTATTTAATTATCTAACAAATTATGTGAACAAATATACAGCTGGTGTCCCATGGCACACCATAGTTGCATAGTCCACCGATCAATGTTGAGAACATTGATGCGGCTGTCTATATTGCATATGGGTTTGGTTCTTCACCAATAGGGATAACAACTATACTTTTTAATTTGTCAACTTTATTTACATATTTATAGTATAGATTGTAACATTCAATACATCATAATTTTGATACAACATGTTTTATGCAGGGTGATCAGGATGAGTATATTGTATCTTAGCCTATTCCCTCTCATGCAAAGGTAGATTCCCAAACATAGGTATTATTTGAAATATGCTTTTAATTATGTTTCGCTTTCTTTGGAAAAATCATTTTACTTGTATCGCTTTGAGATATGTTACTTTATGCAAGAACCTATTGTGATAGTGGTGCTTGAAGAGCACCAAAGGGAGGTTGTTGTCAACCCAAATCTTCCCCCCAGCCAGGTATTTATGTTTTTCTTTATTTGGTAACATCATTTTCCATCCATGTAGTATATATATGTCTCTGATTCACTATTGTATCTGAAATTGGCATATATGTTACTTTATTCAGGCCCCTAGTGAGGCACCTGTGCATGAAGAGCACCAAATTGGTGGCCCACCTTTGATGAGCTGGCAGGTATGTTTATGTATCACTTTCTTTGTATGTTTGTGTATCGCTTTCTCTAATTTGGTGACCCACCTATTCCCCCCCAAGGTACATGTATATTTGTTGGCATTGGCATACATATTTTTTTATGCGGCTTGATAGTGAGAAAGTGGTGCTTGAAGAGAACCCAATCAAGGTCACTGTTAGTGAGGCACCAAGACCCACCATTACTTACTCACGTACAGTAAGTAAAAATGTTATTTTGTTTTGGAATTTGAACAAATGTACATAGAATTTTTAAAGGTTGGTAAATTAACTTACAAAATTTGGTTTTTCTGCAGTATCCACTGATGCGACCTATCCCTCTTATTCAACGATGAGGATCACCACTGAGTAGTTGGAAAAGAAAGCTAGACTTCTCTGAAGACACTGGTAGTGGAAACCAAAAGGGGGATACCTAGAATAAATGTATAGGGGGCATACATAGATGTAACATTTTGTTCATATGTACACACAGATGTGCTTTTTGATCCACTATTTTTTATTATGGCCATGTGGCATGACAATTTTTATAACATTATTTCTATACATATATAATATAAAGAAAGGTTCGAATTTATAAATATATGGTTGACTTGATCTTGGGACATGATATGGTTGACTTGATCTTGGAACATGATATGTGTGGTTCACCTATGTAATATAATGATATGTGTGGTTCACATGTGTGCTAACTTATGAATTTCCAATACTTAAAGGAAGAATTTACGACTCATCAAATTTTTAACATTATGGATATCCTCAACTTTTTAAGATCATAAACATACCATACACTAACTAAATTACATACACTAGCAATCATAACACTATCTCATTCATGGATGTGTAATATATACCATATCATACCCTACAATACCCTATGATGCTAACATTATACAACTCTAACATACAATAACATACCCTACAATACCCTACGACACTAACATCATACCATACTAACATACCATACCATTGTAATATACCATACACTAACATCATAACACTAATTCATGCATGCATGTGTAATATACCATAGCATACCCTACAATACCCTATGATACTAACATCATACCATACTAACACACAATAACATACCCTACATTACCCTAAGACACTAACATCATACCATACTAACATACAATAACATACCATAACATAACATACCAACAATATGTACACCATAACACTAAGTCATGCATGCATGTGTAATATATACCATATCATACCCTACAATACCCTATGATACTAACATACATCATACCCTACAAACCCTAAATTGGTTGAAGTAAACCCTAGTTCCATCTCATTATTTGTCAACCCTAGTGATATCATGCAAAGTGGTGTTCATGAATTCCTAGTTGGTTTTCGATTTGTACATGGCCATGTGCTTCTAGTTCCCTCTCCTAACTTTCAAATTTCTCACTAAACCCTAGTTCCATCTCATACCTTGTCAACCCTAGTTGGTGCATGCAAGTATTGGTGATCATGTGTTTCTAGTTCCCTCTCCTAACTTGCATGATTGCTCACTAAACCCTAGTTCCATCTCATACCTTGGAAACCCTAGTTGGAGCATGCAAATTGGTGTTCATGAAATCCTATTTGGTGCATGCAAGTATTGGTGATCATGTGTTTCTAGTTCCCTCTCTTAACTTGCAAATTGCTCACTAAACGCTAGTTCCATCTCATACCTTGTCAACCTTAGTTGGTGCACGAAAATTGGTGTTCATGAAATCCTAGTTGGTGCATGCAAGTATTGGTGATCATTTGTTTCTAGTTCCTTCTCCTAACTTCCATGATTTCTCACCAAACCCTAGTTCCATCGCATACCTTGTGAACCCTATTTGGAGCATGCAAATTGGTGTTCATGAAAGCCTAGTTGGTGCATGCAAGCATTGGTGATCATGTGTTTCTAGCTCCCTCTCCTAGCTTGCATGATTGCTCACTAAACCCTAGTTTCATCTCATACCTTGTAAACCCTAGTTGGTGCATGCAAATTGGTGTTCATGAAAGCCTAGTTGGTGCATGAAAGTATTGGTGATCATGTAATCCTAGTTGGTTTGGCAATGTAGTAAAATGTATATAACATAACATCATATAATAACATACAATACATTTACCATACTAACATACAATAGCATCATACAATACCATACATCACACATAACATATCATACATTTACCATACTAACATACAATAACATACCATAACATATAACATACTAACACTATACCATAACACTAAGTCATCCATGCATGTGCAATATATACCATATCATATCCCACAATACCCTATGATAGTAACATCATACCATACTAACATACAACATACCCTACAAACCCTACATTGGTTGAAATAAACCCTAGTTCCATCTCATTATTTGTCAACCCTAGTGATAGCATGCGAAGTGGTGTTCATGAAAGCCTAGTTGGTTTCCAATTTGTACATGGCCATGTGTTTCTAGTTCCATCTCCTAACTTGCATGATTGCTCA
Source organism: Pseudotsuga menziesii (assembly GCA_001517045.1). Classification (NCBI taxonomy): domain Eukaryota; kingdom Viridiplantae; phylum Streptophyta; class Pinopsida; order Pinales; family Pinaceae; genus Pseudotsuga; species Pseudotsuga menziesii. The sequence continues at coordinate 64,520 of LPNX010423561.1, forward strand.
CTAAACCCTAGTTGGAGCATGCAAATTTGTGTTCATGAAATCCCAGTTGGTGCATGCAAGTATTGGTGATCATGTGTTTCTAGTTCCCTCTCATAACTTGCATGATTTCTCACTAAACCCTAGTTCCATCTCATACCTTGTCAACCCTAGTTGGTGCATGCAAATTGGTGTTCATGAAAGCCTAGTTGGTGCATGCAAGTATTGGTTATCATGTAAGCCTAGTCGGTTTCCAATTTGTACATGGAAATGTAATTAAATGCATATAACATAACATCATATAATAACATACCATACATTTACCATACTAACATACAATAACATCATACAATACCATACATCATACATAACATATCATACATTTACCATACTAACATACCATAACATACCATAACATATAACATACTAACAATATACCATAACACTAAGTCATGCATGCATGTGTAATATATACCATATCATATTCTACAATACCCTATGATAGTAACATCATACCATACTAACATACATCATACCCTACAAACCCTAAATTGGTTGAAGTAAACCCTAGTTCCATCTCATTATTTGTCAGCCCTAGTGATAGTATGTGAAGTGTTGTTCATGAAAGCCTAGTTGGTTTCTGAATTGTACATGGCCATGTGTTTCTAGTTCCCTCTCCTAACTTGCAAATTGCTTACTAAACCCTACTTCCATCGCATACCTTGTCAACCCTAGTTGGAGCATGCAAATTGGTGTTCATGAAAGCCTAGTTGGTGCATGCAAGTATTGGTGATCATGTGTTTCTAGTTCCCTCTCTTAACTTGCAAATTGTTCACTAAACCCTAGTTCCATCTCATACCTTGTCAACCATAGTTGGTGCATGCAAATTGGTGTTCATGAAAGACTAGTTGGTGCATGCAAGTATTGGTGATCATGTGTTTCTAATTCCCTGTCTTAACTTGCAAATTACTCACTAAACCCTAGTTCCATCTCATACCTTGTCAACCCTAGTTGGTACATGCAAATTGGTGTTCATGAAAACCTAGTTGGTGCATGCAAGTATTGGTGATCATGTAAGCCTATTTGGTTTCCGATTTGTACATGGCAATGTAATTAAATGTATGTTAAACTAAAAACATCAAGAAATGTAAATTTCAACAACTCAAGAGCTTGTTATTTTTCGAACTCTATTTGGTGGTGTCTAAAGACACCATTCTTGGCGCCTCCAATGTGCCGTAGATGGTCTTTGTGTCCTAGGCACACGAAAGGATAGATATTAGCCTACATCATAAGAAATAAAAAAGAACCCAATGAAAATGTGAAAACATGATTTATAGAATACTCACCCGAGGTTGTACGATCATGTTTATAGCGTCCAGTATCCTCTGAATAATATTATGTCTATGAATGGTATCTGTCAATCATAGGTTTATTACATTGGGAATAAAGTAAGGCTAAATAATTGAAATTGTGCTTCAGAATTCACTTTAAAGGTTAAATAACACACCTGACAATGCACTCATACAAGTAGGCCATCTGGATCATCTCTGGTGCCGATGGTGTCCATGAATATTTCATGCTCTATATGAGGTAGCAAGTATCATACATGTGACCTATTTTTCTAACCAAGTGTATGCAGCTTGAAGTTTATACCAACTACTAGGTTCTTCAAGTGGTATACAATAGCTCTCGGTCTATAATCCTGATATACATACCCACCCTTCCTTTTCTGTTGTGTTGCAAGTTTCAAGTACTCCCCTTTTATAGCCATCGATTCGGTTGGAAATTCAATATTTTCATCATCTGTAACAGGTTCTAGAATGGTTTGTTTCCCCTCTAAGCAACGTGCCAACCAATAGTCAAAACCCCATTCATTATTTTTTGGGGCAACCACTGCATATATCTGACCTGTGAAAGGAAATAGGTCAAGTTAACAATACATTTTGTAAATAAGGTCTTGCATTTCTAATTTCTACATAAATTAAATTCTACATAGGCTGAGTAAACAATACATAAATGCATTTTCTTATTTAGGTACTACTCATGTACCTGCTTGTACAACCATTCAAATACACGTGCATTCTTGAACTATCCAGCACAACCATCTGACCAAATGAAATGATGATAAAATGGTATATCCATAGCTATCACGTGATCATAGAATAATTTAAAGCAATGTTGCACATAATGGATGTCATGGGTACGGGTGATGATGATGATGAGGATGAGGGTGACAATGAAGATGATGATGAGGATGAGGATCAGGGTGATGATGATGATGAGGATGAGGGTGACAATGAAGATGATGATGAATAATGATGGTGATGATGAGGGGGATGATGACTATGATGATGAGGAGGAGGATGAGGGTGATGATGAGGAGGAGGAGGATGAGGATGATCATGATTATCATGATGATGATGATGACCATGATGATGATGATGAGAATGAGGGTGGTGATGATGAGGAGGAGGATGAGGGTGATGATGATGATGAGGTTGACGATGATGATGATGAGGATGAGGATGATGATGGTGATGGTGATGATGATGATGATGACCATGATGAAACTGATGAGGATGAGGGTGATGATGAGGAGGAGGAGGATGAGGATGATGGTGATGATGATGATGATGATGATGACCATGATGATGTTGATCAGGATGAGGGTGATGATGATGATGATGATGATGAGGATGAGGGTGATGAGGAGGAGGAGGAGGAGGAGGATGAGGGTGATGATGATGATGATGATGATGATGAATATGATGATGATGATGATGATGATGAGGGTGGTGATGATGATGAGGATGAGGATGAGGGTGATGATGAAGATGATGATGAACAATGATGGTGATGATGAGGAGTATGATGACTATGATGATGATGATGAGGATGAGGGTGATGATGATGATGATTATGATGAGGATGAGGATGAGGAGGAGCAGGAGGAGGAGGAGGAGGATGACCATGATGATGATGATGAGGATGATGGTGATGATGAGGAGGAGGAGGATGAGGGTGATGATGATGATGATGATGAGGTTGATGATGATGAGGATGACGATGACTATGAGCATGATGATGGTGATGATGATGATGAGGATGATGATGACCATGATGAAGCTAATGAAGATGAGGGTGATGATGATAATGATGAGGAGGAGGATGAGGATGATGATAATGATGAGGAGGATGATGAGGATGATGATAATGATAATGAGGATGAGGATGAGGGTGATAATGATGATGATGAGGTTGACGATGATGATGATGAGGATGAGGATGAGGATGATGATGGTGATGATGATGATGAGGATGATGATGACGATGATGAAGCTGATGAAGATGAGGGTGATGAGGATGAGGAGGAGGAGGAGGAGGAGGAGGATGATAATGGTGATGAGGATGAGGATGAGGGTGATGATGATGATGATGGCCATGATGATGATGATGAGGATGAGGGTGATGATGATGATGATGATGAGGACAAGGATGATTATGATGATGATGATGAGGGTGATGATGATGATGATGATGATGACAATGAGGGTGATGATGATGATGATGATGACCATGATGATGATGATGAGGATGAGGGTGATGATGAGGAGGAGGAGGATGAGGGTGACGATGAAGATGATGATGAACAATGATGGTAATGATGAGGAGGATGATGACTATGATGATGACGATGAGGATGAGGGTGATGATGATGATGATGAGGATGAGGATGAGGATGATGATGATGGTGATAATGATGATGATGACCATGATTGAGGATGAGAGTGATGATGATGAACAATGATGGTGATGATGAGGAGGATGAGGATGAGGGTGATGATGAGGAGGAGGAGGATGAGGGTGATGATGAGGAGGAGGAGGATGAGGGTGATGATGAAGATAATGATGAACAATGATGGTGATGAGGAGGAGGATGATGACTATGATGATGATGATGAGGATGAGGGTGATGATGATGATGATGATTATGATGAGGATGAGGATGATGATCATGATGATCATGATTATGATGACCATGATGATGATGATGGCGATGAGGGTGATGATGAGGAGGAGGAGGATGACGGTGATGATGAGGAGGAGGAGGAGGAGGAGGATGGTAATCATGATGAGGATGAGGTTGATAAACAATGATGATGAGGATGAGGATGAGGATGATGAGGATGATGAGGATGAGGAAGAGGAGGAGGAGGAGGAGGAGGATGAAGGTGATGATGAAGATGATGAGGATGAGGGTGATGATGATGATGATGATGATGAGGATGAGGATGAGGATGATTATGATGAGGATGATGATGAGGATGATGATGACCATGATGATGATGATGAGGATGAGGGTGATGAGGAGGAGGAGGAGGATGAGGGTGATGATGATGAGGATGATGGTGAGGATGGTGATGATGATGAGGATGAGGGTGACGATGAAGATGATGATGAACAATGATGGTGATGATGAGGAGGATGATGACTATGATGATGAGGAGGAGGATGAGGGTGATGAGGATGATGATGATGATCATGATGATGATGATGAGGATCACGTTGATGATTATGATGATGAGGAGGAGGAGGAGGAGGAGGATGATGATGAGGATGAGGATGGTGATGATGATGATGATGATGATGATGATGATGATGATGATGACGAGGGTGATGATGATGATGATGACAACGACGATGATGATGAACAATGATGATGATGAGGAGGAGGAGGAGGAGGATGACTGTGATGATGATGATGAGGATGAGGGTTATTATGATGATGAGGAGGAGGAGCATGAGGGTGGTGATGATGACGAGGATGAGGGTGATGAACAATGATGTGTTAGGACAAAGACAAATTAGTTAAGACAAAACACATATGTGTTATAGTTTTATCATATCGCATATGTGTTATATCACATATGCGATATGAATAATCTATATCACATATGCGTTAGAATACCTATGCATTATAGCTTATTCATATCACATATGCATTATATCGCATATGCGATATGAATAAGCTATAACACATATGCATTATTTTAAAATTAAAATAATTGGCGGCAATAAGGTTCGGCATTAGGTTCAAAAATAGCTTTGGACTACTTAACCTATTGGCTAGGACAAATAAACCAGGGCTATTGCTTGTCTTTTAGAACTCTATCAATATGCTCAGTTTAGATGGCGTGTTTTTCTATGACATACACAATATTTTTTTATGAACATATGGGATATTGTAGAGTATGATCTTACAATTTTGAATATGTAATTTTTTCTTTCAAAACTATGTTTTATTTATTTATAATTATTTGTCTAAATGACACATGTTAGTTTTCAAAAATACAGACATCGATTGTTTGTTATATAACTTTTGATTTCCATCACCATTTCCCAATAAAACTATATGGTGCACTAGATTAGATCAAACTCTACGATCTTATATTTAGAAATCAAGGATTTCATTAATTTTTGCCCCTAAAGTGTTGCACCTACACATAAGGTTTTAATTTCAAGATTTTGTGACTTCAATAATTAATAATTAAAAAATTAATTCATGAAAACTTATGAATAAATAGTGTTGCACTAGGCCCATATGTCCTTTATATGTCTGCAATATTTTATCCCAAATTGACATCATTTACCTCATATATTGCTGCACCCGCATAAACATATATGTTAAGATTTGCTGAAAATTTTAAAACCCACTTTAACGAAAACTAAATTTATAATCATTTACACACATTTTCTCTGCATAAATGCTATATATTATGAAAGCTTATTCAATTTCCTATCTTTTCTCTTTTACTTCATCTTCAAATAAGTTTCTGAAGTACCCCTAATTTTTACCTAAAGTCATATTTTTTCGTTTATTCTAGTATTATGTGGCATCTAAAGTGTCTTTAAAGGAGTCCATGATTGTGCATCAGCCCAACTAAAACATTGTTAATTTCACTTGTATTTGAATAGCTTTCAATACTTCAAATCATATTTAATTAATTTTAAGAAATATAATTTTAAGATTGTATAAATCTATATCAGTACAAAAAAATCAAAGAGTACACACACACACACATATAAGAAAAAAGAAAATAAAGATAGATACCTCCAATGCTTAGGAAAAAGACAAGCAAAATACCCTATTTTGACATTTTTTTACCAAAATTGTGGTGGAAAATTATCCCACTTTAGGTGAAATCCTTTTAGGTTGTTGATTAGGCCCGGTATTTAGAATGAGAAAGAAAATGTGATACATATAAAGTAAATCCTACAAGGTCTTGTTAGTGAAATGAAACAAAACCAAAAGAAAACCTAATTTAAATAACTTGAAATGGGAAAATGGAAAACAGGGGATGCAAACCATAATTAGAAACAAGTGCAAGAACCACTTTAGATTTCCCAATGGTCAAGAAAGCAATATAGTGTTACCTAGGAGATGTGAGATATGAATAGAGGAAAATAATCCCTCTTGGGTAAGTCTATTATATCCACACTAAATCCCAATAGATTGAAGAACAAATGAGAAGAACACTTTACCCTTTGAGGAAGGTGGTAAGGGATCTTGGAAGATGTTTAACAAGATGAAACAAGTGAGCTATAAGGAAGCTCTATCACAATTGCAACAACATAACCTTACTCTAATATCTTCTTACAATATGAATTCCCATGGATTCTTTTTATATGCCAAGAGGTGGCGAAGAAACAACTAGATCCAAATGTGAACCCTATTGCCTCGTGGACTAACTTCAAGGTACACAATGGGGGTTATTCAATAATCCCAAGTACATGAGGAGCTAGATTCGAATTATTGTAGGTGATGGAGATTTCATGAGCCTTTAATGCATTGAGGGTGGTTGATATCCTATTTTTTTAATAGTCTCATGAATATCGATGGAAAATCCGCATAGATACTACATGGAAACTAAACTAGTAATACACATGGTAGCACATATAAACAACCATTTGGTTGTGAAGTTTTGTATTTTGTTTGTTTTGTGGAATTTTTGGACTCATATTGTTTCTTGTATCTGATGAGGATGTCTTCGGTGTTTTGCATGTTATATGTCGATGACGCCTTACTTTGTAAATTGAAAAAATGTTGCATGTGTGCAAGATTTAAACCTCTATAATCACAATCACAACCTCTACAAACTATACAAATATCACTCACAAGACCATACTCTTTTCCCCTTATACCAATAATGATTCCAGTGGCTAAAAACTGCTCTCTTTATCTTCTCTTCATCATGATCCATGAAGCTTCTATATATAGGCCAAAGAGGAGTGAAAGGGGTTGATATTCTTTGGGAGGAAAGAGAGGGATCATCCCTAGAGGTTAGGGATGCGAATGCCACCTACTCTAGACAATTGGGATAAGCCTCCATGAGGAATTTCATTTCGAAGGTTCTCAAAATATCTTATTTTTTTCCATTTTTAGAGGGTTGAAGCTCCTTTCCCACTCGCATGAGGCATCAAGGAGGGTCTACGCTCCTTTTCCATAGGAAACAAGTGTCACTGGAACTTCATGCAATTGGGAAAAAGGAGTTGGGAATTTTTGACACTTTATGTCAAAATATAGAGTGTGTTAGAGCCCTTAGGATTGAGCAAAAAGGTCCTCTAAAAGATGCTTTGGCCAGGGAACTTCAGGGGATTAAGGAAGGGGCCAATTTTTGGGTGTAACAGAATGCTCCCCAAAGTATGAATCTAGAGGTAGATCACATGTGAAATACTTTGGTAGACATGATATGGAATCAGAGGCAAAAGAGTGGCAAGTGAAGACTTAACATAGTACCAAGTACAAACTATCTGAATCAAATCATGGATGCTAACCAATACACTGCAAATCCATGTATAATGACCAATTCATGGCTACTAATAATACACTATAGATCTATGTCATCCTGACTCAAACTTGAGAATAGACACCAAACATATAATGCAAATCCATGAAATGACTCAAAAAATACTCCATCGCAACTTGAGGATAGGCATATATTCAAGTGAATACCTAGCCACTCAGGGTCTTCATTCCAATCGAAAATAGTATGATTTTATCCATGTGAATAGATGTAATGATGTAGAACATGGTAGACACCACTTTATTTTTGGTCATTGATGTATACCATGAACAAGTGCAAGGTAAATCACCATTAATGTCAATGATTCCTAAGGTGACCTGTTAAATTCCTTCAAATGTGAATAGATGACTTGCAGTCATACAATCGGTGAAATATTTCAATCAGAGGCTGATGATGAAAATCCACTATTGAAAGAAAGAAAACTTTTCATTGAGGCATGCAAGCTTCAAGGTACTTGACTAGTTTCTAAGACTAATTCTTGGATGATGTGTTGATGTTGACATGAATAGACTCGTCGAAGGAGGGCCAATATGTTCCCCCCATCATTGAAACAAAACTTGGAAAAAAATGATTTTGATAATGAAACAACTACGTGACTAACTCATATATGACCAAATCAAAGTAAGGTAAAGTAACTACAAAGGAAGGATATGGTAAAGACTCCCCTTGAACATTGAATGGAACAATAAGTGAAATTGCAGCGTTGACTCAACGAGGAAAATAACAAACATAATGAAATGCTAGGACGATGCAATCTTTGAATTGACTCAAATGAGTGAAATGACTCATGAAAGTGGATCAAATTAATGACAAGATGAATACACAAATGTTTGAATAAAATGCAAAAAAGTGTCAAGTTCAAAGGTGATTATGAGATGCCGTTAATACAAATTAAGATTGTCTCTCGGTTCCCTTAATTTCCCCATCGTTATGGATGAGTACCTCTTTGTATTTTAATGATATTGAAAAGGGTAACAAATGCTCAATATAGCTCATCAAGTGATGAGTCCAACCTCATATGTTTTATAAACATGTGAAAGGAGGGGTTCATTCCCATAGAAGGGTCCTCCATTGCTTAATTTTATGAGTCCAAAGAAGGTAAAGTCAGTTGTCATTTCATTTTTAGAGAGTATGAAATGACTAAGAAGACTCTAGAGTGGATTTTTTCATAAATTTAGTCCCCAAGGTCAAAAAAAGTCTAATCTGATACTAAGGAGAACTATTCTAGTCATGATGAACTAGAGTGTACATTTTCCGTAAATAAACCTAAATGGACTGAAAAACGGGTAAACTATCACCAAATAGACAAAATTTAAAATAATTTGAAAAGTGTGAAAGAATCAAGTTCACTTGGAAATATTTTCTTATTAATGGAATCTAAAAAGATCTTAAAGACTACTCCAAGGGGTTTCCTTTTTCATATTAGGTTTTATGAGTCTAGAAAAGTGTTAAAAGTAGACTCGACACCTTTTTATTAGTTTTTAAAGATCATAAATATGGTATCAAAGGCACTCAAAACCTTTTTCATATTTGAATTTATAGCACGAAAAGCAAAAAAACTAAGCTCAAAACCACTTTTCATGTTTTAACCAAAGCATAAAAAAATGTAAAAAGTAAGCTAAACACCATCTTACTATTTTTAATGAACTCAAAGATCAGTTGAAGGAATGCTTAAAGGTATCTACTTCATTCTTTAATGAGCTTGACACGGGGTATGAACTATGCTCAATATGTTGTTTCATGGTTTAGCGAGCTCCAAACGAAGAAGAAAGTATGCTTAAAATGAGTCTCATTGACGAGTGTTTTCTCATTATGATTTCCAATGGTTGGTACTTTCCTCTATTATAATTTTCATGTATATTAGTTCCAACATAATATAAAAAGGTTGGATACATGCCCACCAAGGTTCATTTATTTAGCTTACTCTTTTCTTCATCCAAATAAATTTTGGGTCACTCCTAGGAAAAGGTTTACTAGAGATGGAGGAAGAAACATGATCAAGTGATATAGAAAGATGGAATGAGGGTTCAAGTTAAAAGGCTTGACACAATGAAATAATCTGTTTCATTTTTTAATGAGCTTGAAGGGAAAAGGGAACTTTGCTCATAACAAACTTTTCATGTTTACACAAGCTTGAAACAGAAAATAACTATGCTTATGGTGACCTGTTTAATTTTTACACAAGTTTGAAACATAAAATAACCATGCTTGAGGTATCCTATTTAAGTTTTTAATGATATTAAAAAGCAATAAAAATATGCTGAAGGTAGGTTTTAGTTTGTAACTATCTTGAAACCATGAGTAAACTATGCTCAAGGGAAGTTTTATTTTTCAACGAGCTTGAAACCATAAATAAAATATGCTAAAAAACTTATGTTTCATTTTTTAGTTTTGAACAAGATTGACACAGAATGAGAACTCTACTCGTAGGTGCTTTTTTCATTTTTTAACAAGATTGACAAATAAAGGGAACTATGCTCGCCTTTAGTTCTTATCCAACATGATGTCTAGAGGTTTGTAGGTTCCCTGCCTTACATAAGAAGCTAGCGGTTTAACTCCAGTATGATGTCTAGAGACTAGAGAAATACCCCCTAAGATTCTCCATAATGGTTTACAAATGATTAAACTCTGGCATGATGTCTAGATCCAAGCAGCATGGCCAACAAAGGGGGAGGAACCACAAGAAGATGTGGGACATTCAGGGAAGTCTAATGACTAACATTTATATGATGATCAAGTATAACAGAGGAAAGTTGATCTATGGCCACAATCGTCCCATCAAGGGGAAAATGCATCACTCTTGAAAGTGTGGACACTACAGATTTCATGGCGTAAACATAATCTCATCCAAGGATCAGATTAAAATCTAAGGAACATTTGACTACCATAACATCAATACAGATAGTTTTCCCTCCAAGGGTAATAGGTAAATGAGTAAGGATACGTAAAGGTGCAATAGGTATTCTATTGAAGTCCAGTATCTGATTGGAGGATAACACAAGCTAAAGAGAAACTAGAGATTTCCAAGCAGTTGATGATAGAATACTAATAGAATCCTATTCATCAACAATAGTGTGGAGTATGCTCTTATAGGTAACTCGCACATACATATGAAAAGGAACACTCAAATGAAGAAGAGATTCTGTTAGATTACTCTAATCAAACGAAATAAACTCAGTACTTGGAGAGGGTTATATTGAAATAGACAGGATTTCACCTAGAACAATCTAAACTGACTAGTAAAACTTCAGCAGGTTTCAGTTCACTCTCAACTGGAAGATGAGATGAATATTTTGTCAAATCGCCTACTTTAGTATTAACACTCCCAGATGAAAGAGTCGGATCAGGTGGAGACGACATCGACTTGACCAGTTTAACATCAATTTTCAAAGGAAGAGTGGGATGAACTACATGCTCTTCACTCTTTAAAGAAAGAGTGGGATAAACCAAGGATGGAATTGGATCGACCACGTTATCAAGCAATGGGAGGTCAAGGGACAACTTATAGTAACCTATTGGAAGCTATTGGTGAGGAACAATAATATATCCCAACAACTTTGAAGTTTCATCCATGCAAGGAAAAAGGTAAGTAAGGTGCATTTCCTTACATAGAAAGTAAGGATATATTCCTTTTCCTTTTCGACTCTTAACTATAGATTCACTAGTTAAGAGGTATCATCAGTATGATGACCAGAGGATGATGACATGGGTTTTTGGCAGGCCTCTGATCACACTTATAAAACTCAGGACATACTAGGACAATCCTTAAGATGATGGTCAACTTGCAAAGTCTACAATCGAACTTAGGATTACGAGGTGTTCTTGTGAGAAGATCAACACTCTCAACACTGTGAGGATTATGAGGAGAAAGGGAAGAAGACACATTTGATGAAGAAGGTGAAATCTAAACATGATGTTGATGCTCTCATGATGTAGAGTTGGGATCTAAAACAATCGATGCACTTGGGATAACCTGACTAGAGAAAAACCACACAGGTAATCCAATAGTCAATCCAAGAATACTTAACTTATCCATGAGAGGACTACCAAAAATTTCAAATGAAAAAATAATAAAAACGTTCCCCTTGAGAAGGGGTCTCTTCGTTGGTAGTTACAGAACGTATAGCCATAGCTACGTAACAAAAATACCTCTCTCTTTGATACTTTTAATTGTACTGGAAATAAACACTACTAAATCTAAAGCAATAAACAAACATGTGAAAGGAGTGGACAAAAAGTCAGGATCCTCACAGGATTGTCAAACCATCACAACTCGCTATATACCGCAGGGTTCAATAGTAAAATGCGATAAGGAGGATTGGGATTGTAACCTTTCCCAAATACTTGACTACTTGGACGTTATATGTGCATTAATCTCTCCAAGTGTTGTTCTCAATGTATTGTGATGATAGGATGACCAAAGGGATTTTCTCATATGGTTTTAGGATCCCTAATGGTGTCTCCTGATATACATAAGGGACATGGGAGCTTAAATCCGTAGTAATGTTGTCTAATTTAGAACAGTATGAAAGGGGCCTTCCTATATACCATTGAGTACATGAAGTACATTTTTATATACCAGAAAAGTACGTGAAAGGTTGCTCAATGTACCAACGAGTATGTGGAAGAAATGTACCATCCTCAGGATGTAATGCAGGAAATAAATGACAACCACTACATTTAAAGATTCTAGAACATGTCACTAACCTATAATACACTTCTTGCTAAGAATTTTAACCTGACTATAGCTTATTTTTATTTGAAATGGTTAAGTGGGCATATGGAATGAAGACTTACTCAAAAACCATGCAAGGATGAGATGCAAATATTTCACTTTTTATATTAATGGATTCTCAACTTATGAAAGAGTAAGAGGTTCTTTATATTAATGTAGAAATTGAATAACATACACCCAAACTTGAAACTAGAATTTTGTTTCCTATGTTTTCAACAAAAAGTGAAAAACAAATCTGTATGATGAAAACGATCTAAATAACATTTCCGATAAAAAAGCTAAAGCAAAGAGTCTTTATAGATTATGAAACTTGAATTATTTTTTTTCTTTTATATAAAACTAAGATTTAGCAAAATAAAAAATTGAAATAAACTAAAACTAATAATGTTTTTTAAATTCTCAAGTATTTTTCAATCTAATAAAGAATATCAAAGAAAAAAATTCTCTTTCAACTATTAAGGAAATGAAAGATCATTTTCCTCTACTATAGATATCTAAGGAAACAAATAGTGATCCCATGATAATATAAATCAATACAAACTCAACACATTCACACAAAAATTAATTGCAAATTTTCCCATTTCGATGAATACTATCCACATAAAAGTGCAAGAGGTTTGAAGCAAAGAAAAAAAATGTAAAATTCAATGCAATAAACATAAATTCTTCTTTGAATGCAAAGAGAATATAGTTCAAAGAGACTGCATAATATACAATTCATTGAATTCTAAATCAAAACAGCCCAAAATTAATCCAAAAGGGTCATTGAATACCTACCTCGACGCACTTTGTAGGACTGAAACAGGGCATCCCGAAGAGGCTGGCACACTTTGCTCACTGTGGAACATCATTGTTGGTGATTTCTGTCTCTAGGAAAGAGGTATCATTTGCACTCTATAGAAATAGACAAAAGGTGTCAGAAAGGGGTCGACACTATGTCGGAGTGACCCATGTGTTTCGGTTGATATAGAGAATCAAAGAGGACAAAACACCTCCAAAACAAGCAATGACTCAATAAAAAATATTTTTTTTGAGGGTAGAGACTAACCTGATGAGGAAGAATGGAATGGAATTGATGTAGGAAGAATTTAACACCTTAAATCCTTAAATGAGAGGAAGGAATTTCTTTGAGATCTTGTAATCAAAATCAAAACAAAAATTCATAGATCTTCTCAACTCCCCCATATGGCCGCCAATTTTGTTACAATTCTCAATCAATGTAGACAAAGATTGTTTCCCTAGTCTACATGGAGCAGATATAGAACAAAATATTCACACCAATGCATCATGTCCCTATATTTTCAAGCTACTTGAATTTAAATTTTTCTTACCTCAATGTGAAGGTGATCCTTTCCTTCTGAATTCTCTTCTGATCAGCAAAACCTACAAAAGAATGTAAAAATAAGATACAAAAGTGAAATAAACAAGATCATTCAATAGTCGATGCTAATGATCAAGGATAAAAGTAATGAATAACTCATATCAAAAAAATTATTCATGGGAAAGGGGAACATATTTGTATTAACACAAATAGAGAAAAAAACTACAACCAAAGCCTTGATGTTGAAGCCTTGTTCTCATGATTCCTTTTGACTAAGAATAACAAACTCTACAAACTATAAAAATCTCACTTACAAGATCATACTCTTTTCCTCCTATATGAGTAATGATTCAAACAACATAAAGGTTCTCTCTTTATCCTCTCCCATCATGATCCATGAATATTGTATATATAGGCCCAAGAGGGGACAAAGGGTTGAGATCCTTTGGGAGGAAGGTGAGGGATCATCCTTAGAGGTTAGGGGTATGAATTCCACCTACATCAGACAGTTGGGATAATCCTCCATGAGGAATTTCATCTAGAAGGTTCTCAAAATCTATTATTTTTGTCATTTTTAGAGGGTTCGTACTCTTTCCCACTAGCATGAGGTGTCAAGGAGAATTGACGATCATTGTCCATACGAAAAAAGTATCACTTATGCTTCCTTTCATTGGGAAAAATTCGTCGAGAAAGTATGACGCTCTATGTCAGAAAATAAACTGTGTTAGAGCCCTTAGGATTGAGAAAAAATATCCTCCTAAAGATGCTTTGTCTAGGGAACTTCAAGGGATTAAGAAAGGTTCCAGTTTTTGGGTGTAACTATTGCCCATGGATTTTCTCAAAAAGAGGGAATTTACTAAGAAGATACTTTGTCTTTAGTGGCCAGGTATACCACCATTGCATCAATATTGGGTCAGAATCTTCACTAGATGGATGTGAATATTTCCTTCCTCAATGGTGAGTTTGAGGAAGAGGCTTACATTAAATAGCATAAGGGTTTTGTGATACATGAGAATTATTATCAAGTGTGCAAGTTGAATAAATCCCTGTATGGGTCAAAAAATATCCTCGAGCTTGGTATGTGAGAATGAGAAATTATCTTCATAAACTAGGTTTCTTGAAGAGTGATGCAAATTCAACCTTGTACTTCAAAGTAGTAGAGAACCGACCTATGATTTTAGTCCTATATGTGGATGATATTTTCATCACTGGAGAGGAAAGAATAATTGTTGAGTTTCAGAGGGAGCTTACCTTGGATTTTGAGATGATATACTTAGTTCTTATGCACTACTTCCTCGGCCTTGAGATTTTGTAGAGGAACGACAAGATATTTCTATCTCAAGGGAAGTATATTATGGAAATATTGTGTAGATTTGGCATGGTGGATTGTAAATCCATGAATACTTCGATGGATTCCAATTTGAGGAAACTCCATGAGAATGAGACTAGATCATATCTAGTGGACACCACATTATATAGATAGTTGATTGGCTCGTTGATGTAGCTGATACATTAGGGGCCATAGATTTGTTATGCATATAAAATTTTGAGTCAGTTCATGGCTAATCCTAGACATAGACACTGGGTTTCAATTAAGCATATTTTGAGATATTGTTGAAATATTTTAACTTTGAAGAATATTCTAAATATATATTATTGTTTTAATCTATAAGAGACATTTTATTCCTTTGTAGGGATGCTATTATTGTATTTGGTCATCATATAGTCATGAGGTAAAACCTCCATTGAAAGTCAAGTCAATAGAAACCTCCATAATATAATATTATAGTTTTTAATATCTTCCTAGGTGAATTCAGCCCAATAAGTTTGTTGGGGTCAACCTATTATGGAAAAATTCAAGTGGAAGATATAGTATAAATGGAGTTGTGTTCCTCATTTAAACACACTCACTCACTCACTTATGTATAGCAAAAGAAAGATAGAGAGAAAGAGAGAATATTGTGGAGGAGGAGCAACTATTCTTGTTCTTCTGGTTTTACACTATACTTGGTCGAATGCTATACTGAGGAATTTTTGTGGAGTTTTCTCCCATGTGGTTTCCCCAAGGAAAATTTGTCTTCTCTTGTGTTGTTGTACTTGTCTTTCTTTCAGTGATCCTTTTCTTATGGTTATTATGTTATGATGATAAATGTTTTAGATATTATATAACCACTAAAAGTATAACATGGTATCATATCCACCCTAAAATAACTCTTTTTGCAACCAAAACACTACCATAGCTACAACTACTCAAGATTAGGGTTTCATGCTTGAAAACCCTAGAAGACAAAAACTAGTCATGTTTGGAATTTCGCCAAAATGCGATATTGGAGGAGGATCGGGAGCTAAAACATTTATAGGATGAATATGAAATAGTTATGTACCTTTTGTAAAAGTTTCATCCTTGTACTGGATGCAAACTAGGAGATATGATTCCTCCAACTCAGGGTTCCATCCTCTCCCAAAATTCATCCTTAAATAGGTGACCTAGTGGGAATTACTATACCTAGGGATAGGAAGGTCCAAATGAAATTTCGCAAGTCGTTGCAGATAGGGCACAAACTTTAGCTTATGTGGTAAATGTTTCATTCCATGAAGTTGAAACAGTGACATGTGGAAGTATGTACAAGTTCACTATGTTGAACAATCCTGAAACAAGTCACCTTGGGAAACTTCACATAATTCCCACTTGGTGAATCCAATTCTACTCTTACCTATAGGGTTGGAAATAATATAGATTAGTATTCTGTAGGATCAATTTTTAGACCTTCAGGATAAAATACATCGTAGCTATAGCATAAACAAGATCAGTTAACTCTATACAAGAAACTGGACAAAAATTAGGGATTTCTGTTCCGAGTACTTCTCTCAACCAATAAGTTGAAAAGGAGGACCATCAAACTCACCCTAGGACGGCGCATATTTCTATGTAAAAATTTTCTCATTTTGTGTACTTTCAATATTTGACCTAACACTACTGCCGAGAAAACTAGGGCATATGATATTTTTGCAGATATGTCCACAACTTTGCGAAAATAATTATGATGCTCATATTTCCTTGAGGTGGCACATATTTCTATCCAATTATATCTAAAATATACCTAAATTGAAAAATTAGGGCTTCTTTGTCAAACCCTAGGTCCACCAGAAGTAGTCTTCTAGAAGAGCCTTCAAGCAAGCATTAAGTTGAAGCAACCTCACTGGTAAGTTCTATCCTCTCCATTTCCATTTGAGGTTCTCAGTTTAATCATGATGACAAATCGTAAAAATATTAGGGACAATATTGAAAGAGTGGAGAACTTCTAAGCATGGAAATATAGAGTGCTTCTCATACTTGAAGAAGCATGACATGGAGAACTATTTCAAAGAAGAAGTTGAAGATCCAAAGGGAAATGAAGTCAAAGAAAAGTGCAAGAAGATGAGTATTTCCATCTGCATTGGATATCACATGTATCATCCTTGAAGACTCCCAAGGATATGTTCGATGTAAAGAACAAATCGTACAAATTTGACCTCGATAAATCAACTCAAGGATGTGAAGATGCAAATGTCAGAAAACATTCAATCTTATTTCACAAGGAGATCTTAGCTCAAGGATCAATTAAAATCCATTAGAGACAATGTCAAAGAAGTAAAAGCATAGATTACAACTTTGAATGGTATTTCAAGTTCATTCAAGGAGGTTTTTCTAGAAGGAATATTACCTATTGAGGAATGCACATAAGAAGAAGATTTATTGATGGAAATAGAAGAAGAAATAGACAAATATGACAATCAAGTCTTAACAACTCATGCCAAGAAGAGAAGGAACAAGAAGGAATAACATTCCCGTAAAGAATAGAAGGGCATATCACAACTCAAATGTTCAGCTGTGATGAGAAGGAACATTTTGCAAAAGAATGTTCCAAGAAGGAAGTATGGAAGGATGATTTGATCAAGAAGAACCCGTCGATCATACATAATGACGTTTGGATTTGATAGATGAAGGGAAGTTTTGTAAAGTATTCCAAGTATATCTACAAGATAAAGTATACATCATATTGAAGTATGAAAAGATACAAATCAAGGTTCATGGTTTCTATGAGAATGAGAGAGTCAATTATGGGAAGACACTACTATAGTAGTTATATACACCCCTTTAGTCATGGGTATTACAGTATATAGTTGGCCTAATCAAAGTAGAAGAACATATCAAGCAACCTACAAGGTTTAAGACTCTTTACAGAGAACCACCGATGCACAAAAGGATTTGTACAAGCTCAGTAGGCACCCATGGGTTAGCATATACAATTACATGAAGAGATTGAGGATAAATTAAAGTGATGGATATCCCAACCTTTACTACAAGTTTGAATATATATTCCTACAAAGGATGAGAACCTCATATATGGGTGAAAGATAAAACTTGCAACAAAGTTCAAGATGAAGGATCTCTATATCTAGTGACCTCGACACATGACATAGTGTTCTTGGCTACAACAGATCCCATTTCGAGTCATTAAAATGGGAGCCCCCATTAAAATTTTAATTGATTTTTCAAGCCATAATTTCCTTATGGGAACTATCAAGCTATAAGTATGATCTTTTGATTTAATGAAATTTCCTCAGTTTTGTTTTTATGGATTTTATGGGTTTTGGAAGCCCCTTTTCTTCATACGTATCATTTTTGGGCACTTTTTCCCTCCACATTCCGCTTTCCGCAATGGAAGATGAGGGAATCCGCATTTTTCAAGCCATTGGGGAAACTATTTTTGAACTTCTGCCTATGAAGATTGCAGAATTGTCATTTTTTGCTTAATAAAGGGTCGTTTTTTGACTTTCGCTTTTTGCTATGTGGAATATGGAAATCAAGACTTGCAAGTTTGGAAATAAAACCTTCTTTATCCCTTTAAACTTTCTCTTTCTGCTATGTGGAATGCAGAAGTCAAAAAATTCTTTTGTCGCATTCTTGGTTTTCTTATCTTTTCGACTTTTGTTTTCCTCCTATGTGGAATCCAGAAATTGGAACTTCATGTTTGTTTTATATTCGCAATATCCCATTTTCCGCTTTTCACTTTCCACATCTCTGCTGTGCGAAATGTGGAACTTCAATATTTTTTTTTTAAAATAAATTTCTTTCTCCTTTCTGTTTTCTGCTGTGCCGAATGCGGAATGCAGAACTTGGATTTGTTTTTTCCTTCGAATATGTCTCTTTCCAACTTTCGATTTCTGCTATGTGGGATGCTAAAAGAGGAAATGCCAAAATACAAACTTTTGAAACTTTTTATTTCTTATTTTTTAGTTTCACGCCTTTGTCTTAGCCGTTTATTTATGCTAGATCTACGTTCTAGATCTATTTTGTCTTGAGACTTTGTCTATTGAGTATGTTCATCTAGTGAGCGTATTTACCATTTACTTGCATTTTTACTGTACCTAGATATTTTATTGCTCTTCTATCTCGCTCAAGCTCAAAGTTTCCCTGGTTTTTAAATTTTTTTTTACCAAAATGGCATCTCCCGTACCCAGAGACACCAGATCAAAGACAGCTCTGCAAGAGCAGAAGTCCAAAGACCCAAACATTAAAATCTTCACAGACACTAGTGGGCATAGTTTAGATAACCTGCATTTGGATTGATCAAGGATATACTCTATTTTCTATAATAATGATTTATCAACTGTTCCTGATGACCAGCAAGCTTTTATCAATATTTGGAGCTCCCAGCTCGATTTTATTGGCTCTAGACCACCGTTTATGCCTTACACAGACCCGATGAAGTGGGAAATCGACCATGCCAACCCTAGGGACCATGTTTTCAATGACCATATTGGTAATTTTCTAGCCAAATTCATCCCTGATACTTTTTCCAAGGATTACACACTTGGACCACCAAAACAACTCCTGAGCCGTAAATTCCTCGATGAAGCAACCTCCCATTTTAATTATGGATAAGTGGTGAAATAATGGATGGAGAATTATACTCTATTTATCCCTCATACAGGTAATTCTTATCCTATTTCATGGTTTAGGGAACCATATTCACTGCTCGTAGCCATGTTCTGACGGTTATATGGTGAGGCAAATTGCACATTGTTCAAAGTAGAATGGGTGCCGGTAGCACACCACATTTTACTCATGGGTGAGTATTTTAATTGGGCTCAAAATTTATTTGTAAACTTGCAGGAATATATTGACAAATATCAAAAGGTCGCAGCAAACAAAAAACCTAAATTTTACATGTAATCGTATGTAATGGATGTTTTATGTGTAACCTTTGCATTTCCCTCCCTCGGTTGGAATTGGTAGAATAATTCCCTACCTGTCCATATTTACTATTCTGACATTTGGGACAATAATTTTATTCCTCAGGTATATGATATTTGCAACCTTTTCTTGGGGTATACATACCATAATATCTTATAGGCCGACGCTCTGACATTTTCACAAAGGTCCAAGGCTTTAATTACTTTACATGGGGATTGGTATTCTGGAGAATATTTCTCCTATTTCAGGATTTGGGGTAGCAACATGGTCCATTTATTGCCAAGAAATGTCCTATACCGCATGGTTTTGCAGGAATTTTCTTTTCAAACAGTCACTAATGGCACCTTCCCAAAATTGCATAAGCACAAGACGAAGGGTTGGCCTAAGTTACCACTATATTTGGATTATTTGGTCCTATAGAATTCTACCCACGTAGCTCTACTGGGTAAGGATATCAGAACTATGAACTTGGGTGAAGCACCTAAAAGAATGCATGATCCTAAGGCTTATCTGGCTAGCCCATTTGCTCAAGAATGAGTTAAGTTTCATTCCACACATGAGGATCTACCAGATGAATCCATGTACAGGGTAGCTGTTGATTTTCATCAAGCACTGGAGAAAATCACTGCTCCAGAAGTAAAGGCACATGTTTTCAAGTACGGAAATATATAAAGCAGTCTACCCTTCACTTTAGGAAAACATGGAGAGAGAAGCAAGACAATAGGAAGCATCAAATTCTTCTTCTGCCTCAGCCCCTCATTCCAAAGACAAGGGAAACACTGTCATGGAAACCCTTAGGAGCACTCATGCTACACAATAGATGGAAGCCCTGCACACAGGGGAATAACTTAAACAGTGTTTATTCAGGCTCAATTCTTAGCTCCAGTCACAGGTAGAAGAGGCTGAACCTCAGCCTAAGAAAGAGAGAACTTAGCTTGTTCCCCAGCAAGCACAATTACCTCAAGCACCAGTGACTAAAATTGAGCACATACCTCAGCAAGTTCTCAGAGAGGAACAACCATCACATAACACTACACTTTCTCTTCAAGACACGTGCCCCTACAAGTCCTTCTAGTCCAATAGGTTGAACCTTCACCTCAGCCTGAAATCGAGATACATGAAATTCAAAGTGACCTAGAGAAGGAATTTGGGATTTCCTCACGCCTTGTTAATATCCTCACCTCCATGACATCTTCAGTCCCTGAAGCACAATTTTCAGCAGGTCTGTTTGATGTTTTATTTCCTTAGTCTTCTTTTTCTCATTTGGATTCCTATTCTTGAGGAAACCTATAGAGACCCATTAGTATTAGCATAATTTCCCAATCCTACCCCCTCTTCTTCTCCACTTGTTTCATCAATTCCCCATACACCCCATACCTCCCCCACATCTTCACATATTCCATCTTCCCAAGTAGATGTCCCTTTCATCTTTACAATCCCTTCTTCACAAGTTGATATCCCTATTCCAACCTCTTCCTCTTCCATTATATATATATTGTACCTACTTCCCCCTTGGACATTTCTCTCATTAGTGTATAAATCCCGGTCTCTCAATCAAAATCTGAGCCATCGACCACCCCATCAACTTTAGAGGAGATGGAATATTTTGGAGAGGATGTTGTTTTTTCCTTAGGGAAATATTTTGGGAGAAAAAAAGACAAGGAAATAATGAAAAAGGAGTAAAGAGGACAAAGGAAGGCACTCTCAAACAAGTTCCTATCCCTAATCAAGTTGTATGGAGAACTGATGCCCCTAATGTTAAACAAGGAGTGTTGGATACAACAACTGCCATGGGAGCTTTCGTAGGAAGAAATTATGATTTAGTGTCATGACTGAATAAAGATCTATTAGATCGAGAACATGAGCTGCAGAAATATAAATAGGATCTAGAAGCAGCTGAGGCACGTCATCAAAATGAGATTCAACTCCTCAGACAAGAGCACGAGGACAAACAAAAACAATTACAGAAGAAGATTGACCATCTCAAGCATCATCTTGAGAAGTTAGATCTCCTAAATCAGTGACAAGCTATTCTGAATGCTACCTTCAAGAAACAACTCAAGGAATCACAACTATCTTCAACTGCTTGATTATTTTCTACATTAACAACTGAAGAATTCAAAAAATTAGCTTGAATGGTAAATGATCAATATTATCAATCTATGATCAGCCTATACACAAGGTTTAGTGAAATGTAGGAACTGTGCAATTCATTTGAGCAAAAGTTAGAGGTCCTACAGGATCATCATACTCAAAAAACTGCACAAATTAAGGCATTTGATGATGTAATATGTTGGAAAACACATATCAGAGACAAACAATAGGACTTTCCAATCTTGGAAAACTTTGGGCTAAGAAAACCATAGTCACCATCGAAACCTAGGAAGGCATATGCGATACAGTAGAGTCCATCATCCAAGATGGAAAAGTGCCATGCAATTGTAGGTGGACAAATTCTGATGTTTTTCTTGGTTTCTTGGGGCTGCCTTTGCTAGATCCGATCAACCAGGCAGTTTCCCCCAAACTAAAATCAGAACAGGTTGAACGAAACATTGTTTCAACCAAGGAGAAAATTTAGGGTGTGACCCAGCTTTCTTTGTAGGATATTAGTATTGGCTCTTAGATACATTGTATATTTTCAATCTTTAGATAAATATTTGCAATATTTTGCTTAATAATTATTTGAAGTTGGTTGAGGGACCCGATCTTAACTTGCATGTTTGTATGTTGAGCACTGGAAAATCCTTTCACCTGTTATGTTTATACAATTATCCAATTCCAAGTCCATGTTTCACCCTGTTTAAGTGTTCTTAAATAGATAGTTATTAGGAAGTGGTTACTTTGAGTCTTTCCTCAAAAGCAGATCACAGTTGATCTGACAAACCCTTGTTCTAGTGGAGGCCTTATATCCATAGGAATTAGTCATCACAAACATCTCAGGGATAGGATCATCACTGCGTGGGATTGATGCGAAGCCTTTATGGTTGGAATTTTTTCTTCTATCGATTTCCTAGTATTTTTATCGAGCAACCTACATATCATTGCTGATTCTATCAAGGATCTTCTCATACCATAGGTGTCCTCCCTCAAGACACCTAAAGCTATGTTTGATGCCCTGACCAAATTGTTTGAAGGGAAGAACATAAACAGGAAGATGACTTTGAGAAACCAATTGAAGAATGTGAAGATCCAGAATGTTGAGACTATTTAGTCTTACTTTACAAGGGTTTATCAGATCAGGGAGCAGCTGGAAGCAGTAGATGAAGAAGTGGAAAATGCAGAGATTGTGATGACCACCTTGAACGGTATCCCTAGATCATGGGACTCTTTCATTCAAGGAATCTGTGCCAGAAAGAAGTTAGTCAAGTTCAGCAGACTCTAGGAAGAATTCTCTCAAGAAGAATCTCGGATAGAAGCTCAAGAAGAGAACATGGGTAGTGAAGATCAATCTCTCACAGTTCAGTCCAAGAAAAATAGGAGGAGCAATTATCACTCCAAAGGTAAGATCTCACACTCCAGAAAAGATCTGAATACTATTAGATGTTACACATGTGATGAGTAAGGTCACATATTTAGATTCTACCCTAACAAAATAAATCTAAAGAAGAAGGGAAACAAGAGAAGACATCATGCCCATGCTGCAGAGGATGATGAACCTTCCACAAAGAGAATCATACAAGAGAGTGATGAATCTTCAAGTGAGGATGAATATGTACTGATCTCCGCTCTCATGGGAACTGTTTCACATGGAAACAATGATTGGCTTATAGACAGTGGTGCTTCCAAGCACATGACGGGATTAAAGAATCGTTTGTGAAGCTATCTGAACATGAGTCACCTCACAAGGAGAAACTTGGGGATGACTACCAGTATCCAATAAAAGGTAGTGGTGAATCCTTCTATAAACTAGACTCTGGAAAGTATTTGAAGATGAATAATGTATTATTTGTTCTAGGACTAAAGAAGAACCTCCTCTCCATATTTGCATTGGATGCAAAAGGAATGAGGGTTGCTTTTGTAGATGGCAAAGTTCTTATGTGGCCAAAGGGAAAGACATTTGATGATGAAATAGTGATTGGAGAACAAGAAGAAGGTCTATACAAGTTGAAGGGCCAACCAGATCAAGCTTTAGTTCATGACACAGTAGAACCAAATGAACTTTGGCATAGAAGGCTTGCACATGTACATTACAGAGCACTACCACTTGCAAGCAAATTTGTTGAAGGTCTTCCAGAAATTCAAGCAAAACATGAAGGGGTCTGCAAAGGATGTGTGAAAGGAAAGAACAAAAAGAAGACATTTCCAAGTAGCGAGAGCAAAGAAAACAGAATCTTGGAAATCATCCACTCTGACGTATGCGAACCAATGTCATCAAGCTCACTAAGCGGGTATGTGTACAGTGTTCCTTTTATTGATGACTTTTCTAGGAAGACATGGATTTACTTTATGAAGAATAAAGATGAAGTGTTTAGCAAGTTCAAGGAATTCAATGCCTTGATTGAGAACCATACTGAAAAACAATATCAAGACTTTTCGATCAGACAATGGTGGAGAATTCACTTCAAATGAGTTCAAGGAACTATATAAGGACTCAGGGATTAAGAGGGAGTTTTCCACTCCTTACAATCCACAATAGAATGGGATTGCAGAAAGGAAGAATAGAACCTTCATGGAAGCTGCAAGAGATATGCTTCATGATCAAGATCTTCATATCCATCTTTGGGCAAAAGCAGCCAGAACAGCAGTGTATGTACAGAACCGTACTCCACAAAGAGTACTCAAGAAAAAAACTCCTAAAGAAGTATTCTCCAGTAAGAAACTAGAAGTCAGCCATCTCAGAATATTCGGCTGTCCTGTGTACATACACATTCCAAAAGAGAAGAGAACGAAACTAGATCCTTGAGGAAAGAAAGGTATATTTGTGGGATACTCTGAAAGCTCAAAGGCTTATAGAATATACTTCCCAAGGTTCAAAAATATTGACATCAGCAAGGATGTAACATTTGACGAAGATTCAGGCTACATCAAATCCAGAAAGAAACCTGCTGAAGAACCTGAAGAAGCAGAAGCTCCCAGAATTCATGATACAATCATCAACAAAGAAAATCAAGAAGAAGATCGAGAATTTGAAGAACTACAAAGACCTGTAGATCCACTAAAGAAGAAGAATCCTCACAAGATGAAACTTTCTTGGGTACGAGAGCTTATCTAAGGTGCAGAGAGATATGGGGTTCCATAAGAGAATCTCAGAGAAAGAAAGAGGACCAGATCCTTTTCTAGTTATGTAGCTTTACTATGTGACTTCATTGATGAAGAACTTTCCAAATATGAAGAAGCGACAGAACAGAAAGAATGGAAGGATGTGATGATCAAAGAGTATCAATTGATCATGAAGAATGGTGTTTGGGATGTTGTCCCAAGACTAGAAGGGAAGTCAGTTGTAACTTCCAAATGGATCCACAAGATCAAGCATGCTACAGACGATAGCATTGAAAAGTATAAGGCAAGATTTGTGGCTTGGGGTTTCTCTCAAAAAAAAGGAATAGACTATGAGGAAACCTTTGCACCTATAGCCAGATACACTTCCATCAAATTGGTACTTGCTCTAGCTACAGTGATGAAATGGAAGATACACCAAATGGATGTCAAGACTACTTTCTTGAATGGTGTAGTAGAAGAGGAGGTGTATGTGGAGTAGCCACTCGGTTTTGAGACACATGACAGGGATTCTCATGTGTGTAGATTGAATAAATCCCTGTACGGTTTGAAACAGGCACCCAGGACATGGTACGATAGAATCGACAGCTTTCTATCTAGTTTGGGCTTTACCAAGAGCAAAGAAGATTCCAACCTTTACAACAAGGTGTAAGATGGCAACCCGGTGATACTTCTACTATATGTAGATGATCTGTTTGTGAGAGGTATGGATGAGTTGATTGATGATATCAAGAGAAAGCTTGCTGCTAAGTTTGAGATGAAGGATTTGGGAATGATGCATTATTTCCTAGGTATGGAGGTGTGGCAGAATACAGATGGAATTTTCCTTGGACAAGGAAATTATGCAATAGAGATCCTGAAGAGATTTGGGATGATGGACTGCAAGGTATTAACCACACCTATGGCATCGAACCTAAAGCTATTGAGTGATGCTTCATCAGAGACAGTTGATGCCACAATGTATTGTCAGATGATTGGGTCCTTGATGTACCTGATGAACACGAGACCAGATATTTTCTTTGCTGTGAACACCTTGAGCTAATACTTGACATATCCAAGACATGTTCACTTGACTACTACAAATCATATTCTGAGGTACCTGAAGGGTATGGTTGATTATGGGCTCAAGTATAAGGTTGATCAAAGGATTAACCTGGAGGGTTATGTTGATTCAAATTGGGCAGGCAGTGCCATCGATAGGAAGAGCACTTCAATGTGTTTCTTTAGTATGGGATCAGGTGTGATCTCATGGTTTAGCAGGAAGCAATCCTGTGTGGCACTGAGTACAGCTAAAGCACAGTATGTTATAGCATGTTCAGCTAGTTGTGAGGCGGTATGGCTAAGGAAGCTACTGTCTGATTTATTTGATCTCCAGTTAGATGCTACTTGTATATACCATGATAACCATAGTTGTGTAAAGTTGTCCGAGAATCCAGTATTCCATGACAAGTCAAAGCATATCGAGATCAAGTATCACTATATCAGGGATATGGTGCAAAGAGGAGTAGTGAAGCTCCAGTATGTTGCGACGGATGAACAGATAGTTGATGTGTTGACTAAGCCATTGGCTAGGGTGAAGTTTGAGTACTTCACGGAGAATCTTGGTGTTCTATAGAACGAGGTTCCTCCCAAGAGGAAGTGATGTGTCTATGCTGAGCCCTTCTGACATGGTGAGAGAATTGGTTCCTTCCATGATCAGATGTAAGTACTGTGCCATTCTGACATTGTGAGAGGATTGGTTCCTTCCATGGTCGAATGTAAGAGCTATGACATGGTGAGAGGATTGGTTCCTTCCATTGTCAGGTATATGTAGATGGAACATCCATCATGAGAAAGGGATAGCTCTATGAAGACACATTTAGTATGAAAAAGGACTATCTCTGTGTAGATGGCTCATCTAGTATGAAAAAGGACTAGCTCTGTGTAGATGGCTCATCTAGTATGAAAAAGGACTAGCTCTGAGAAGACTCATCTAGTATGAAAAAGGACTAGCCCTGAGTAGCTACCACATTTGGTATGAAAAAGGACCAGCTCTGTGATGCCTCATCTGGTATGAAAAAAGACCAGCTCTGTGATGCCTCATCTAGTATGAAAAAGGACTAGCTCTGAGAAGACTCATCTAGTATGAAAAAGGACTAGCTTTGAGTAGCTACCACATATGGTATGAAAAAGGAACAGCTCTGTGATGCCTCATCTGGTATGAAAAAGGACCAGCTCTGTGATGCCTCATCTAGTATGAAAAAGGACTAGCTCTGAGAAGACTCATCTAGTATGAAAAAGGACTAGCTCTGAGTAGCTGCCACATCTAGTATGAAAAAGGACCAGCTTTGTGATGCCTCATCTGGTATGAAAAAGGACCAGCTCTGTGATGCTTCATCTAGTATGCAAAAGGACTAGCTCTGAGAAGAATCATCTAGTATGAAAAAGGACTAGCTCTGAGTAGCTGCCACATCTGGTATGAAAAAGGACTAGCTCTGAGTAGCTGCCACATCTGGTATGAAAAAGGACCAGCTCTGGGATGCCTCATATAGTATGAAAAAGGACTAGCTCTGAGATGATACATCCCGTATGAAAAAGGACCAGCTCTAGGATGCCTCATCTAGTATGAAAAAGGACTAGCTCTGAGATGATACATCCAGTATGAAAAAGGACTGGCTCTGTAGAGGTTCCTATGACGAGAAGAATCAAGAGATAGCACCTATGATGATGACTAGTGATGATCCATATCGAGTGATGATGATCCAGATCTAGTGATGATGATCTAGCAGAAATCATCCACATCGAGTGATGATCAAGATCCAGTGATGATGCCCAGTGATGATCCAGATCAAGTGATGATCCAGATCTAGTGATGATGTCCAATGATGATCTAGACTGAGTGATGATCCAGATCTGATGATGAAGATGACTTGAGGATGAATATGACTTGAAGATGAATATGACTTGAATATGAAGAACACTTGAATATGACGAGGACTCGATGATGATCCAGAAGATACAGAGAAGAAGACTTGTGCTGAAAATTGTGTCGAAAGAATACCTTCCTAGTTAAGAGGGAGTGTTGATGTATATGTAACTTTAGAATGTATTTCACTTGTATTTCTTATATATTGTAACCCAATCTTTATTCTGGGATGTACTTGAGTTATGTCATGCCCTAATGTTCCTATTGGGAAGGTCTATCACTTAAACAAGTCATGTCAAGTCATTGTGGGTAACCCTCCTATTGTCTAAGTGTTAAACTCCCTGCAGTTTTGGGGCACTAGGGTTATTAGACTCTCCTAGTAGAGGTCGGCCCTAGTAGGGTTTTAGTCATGTAGAGATTAGTATAAATAGAGAACTAGAGTCTCTATTTATCACACAACTTATACACACTCAACTGTAGTGCATAGTTGAGGAAGGAGAAGACACTGGGGCTAGACAAGAAGAAGGTTATTACTGTCGGGAGATCACTTACTGCTTTGGGGATTTTCTATTTTGGTGCTGATTCTATCTCTAAGGAAGTTGCAGGGTTTTCACCATTTATGGTTTCCCTGAGGATAAACACTATGTTCATTGTCTCTTGTGTTTGATTGATGTGCTTGTTATTCTCTCAGTAAAGATCCAAATATAATGCTATCTTAATGATGAAATTCTAACAATGTATAGGCCTTCCATACCTAATAACATTACCAGTTGGAAGATATTTGACGATGATGTTCAAATTCTATATTTTCTCACAGTGCAAGATACTTTCAAAGATTTTTCCATGGATGAAGTTGAACATGAGAAGTACTTATCTAATAACACCTTTCCTTCTAGTTTAATTCCTAAGTTTTCCCTTAATATGGAGATAATCTATGATTTGTAAGATAAATTGTAAGGAAATCCCAATTGAAAAACAAATAGTTCTACTCTAAATCATAGGACTATTAACTTGGGTACTTAGAAGAACCCTTAGTTCATCAATACAGGCCTTACTTGTTCTCTTGAAGAAGAGAGGGATTTGGTCAAATTGTGTAAGGAATACAAAGATGTTTTTGCATGGACCTACGACGAACTTAATACCTTTGATTCATCTATCATGCAACACAATATACCACTAAAACCTGATGTTAAACCTTACCAACAGAAGTTGAGAAATATGCATCCAAGTCTTGAACCATCTATAAAGAAAGAAATTGAAAAGCTCCTGAAATCTAGGATTATTTTACCTGTAAGACACGCAATAGATTTCCAATTTGGTTCCCGTTCATAAGAAAAGTGGAGAAATAAAATTGTGTGTGGATTTTATAAATCTCAATAGGGATCCAAAAAGGATAACTACCCAGTTCCATCTATGGAACAAATCCTACAAACAGTTTTCGGTGCGAAGATGTTTTATCTCCTTGATGGCTTTTCGGGATAGAACCAAGTTCTGGTTACGAACTATGACCAATTGAAAACTTCCTTCAGAACACCCTGGGGAACCTTTTCCTAAAGTATAATTCCTTTTTTGCTTATTAACATTGATGCTGCCTTTCAAAGAGCTATGGACATAGCTTTCAAAGTTTTGTTACAAAATTTTGTTGTCATTTATTTAGATGATATTACTATTTTTTCAAATAAACGACATGATCACCTATTATCCTTAAGGAATTTATTTGATAGATGCAGGAAGTACAAAATTTCCTTAAACCCAAAGAAATCATTCTTTGCAATCCCAAAGGAAAAACTTCTAGGCTTCATTGTTTCAAAAGACGCGATTATAATCGACCCGAAAAGGGTTCAAAGAAGGCTATGAAGTCTTTCCTTGGAAATATCAATTTTTTCAGGAGGTTTGTTCCCAACTTTGCATAGATTATCAGACCTGTTCAATACTTAGTTAAGAAATATGTTGTATTCAAGTACTTTGAAATTTAGAAAGATGCATTCAAGAGTATAAATAATGCCATAATAGAGTCTCCTGCATTAATTCCTCCTAATTTTTCGAAAGATTATCTTATACACCTTTTCTACTGATGTTTCTTATGCCGCCATGCTTACACAAAAAATGAAGAGGACGCTGTTGTAAAGGAAAGTGTCCTATGGCTAGGGTTTAAGAGGCCATAAACGTACTAGGGTTGAAAGAGAGATGCACAATGTTCAGCAAGCATATATAAGCAATATGAGAGATGAGAAAGTTCCACACCTGACTAACTAAAGGCTGGTCCAAGCTTTCTCTTCAATCCTCCTCTTGCTCCTCTCGCTCCAAGAGACCTGCAAAACAAGTTATACCTTCCTCAAGCCATTATGACCACATATAAGACAATGATAATCAAATGAATATGAAACAAATGATCTGAATAACATCATCATATGATCAGAAACAGAGATTCAATCACACATTGAACAATGATTTGGGAAGAAGAACGACATCACATCTTTATTAATCTTGAAAACAAGTACAAATATACCTTATCTTCAAGTTTGGCACCTCACGAAACCTTGATCTGGATCTGCTGCTTCTCTTCTCCAAAGAACTCAGCCTCCAAGCTCTGCAACACAACGGGAAGACCTCTAGGGAAAAGGTGTGGGCAAAGAGAGTCCCGATTCCTCCAGCATAACAATGCATAAATTCAAGTCCCCTCTCATGGACCTCCCTACCTCTATTTATATGGGTGAAATAAGGTAGTTTTGTAGGTTGGAGAAGTTATAGCAGTTAAGGAAATTAAGTTAAATGAATTAACTAATCTCCAATTAACTCATGTTTTAATTTTTAAATGCTAAGAGGCACATTCGTGGGTTTGCCTTAAGGAAAATCGAGAATGTACAAAAAACGCATTTTTAGGGTATTTTTGGGCATTTTCAGACTTTGATGTCTTCTAGAGAGTTTTAGCTAACTGAAATACCTTTCTAACAGTGTAGAGATGAGGTCAAACGGAGTTACAGAACTCAAGATATGGGTCCTCCAATATTGGTGTTTTTTCAGTGACTTTCAATGACTTTCATGAAGGGTCATCATGGAAATGTCGACATGTGACGGGATCATGGGAAAGTGGTCACAGGCAAAGAAGTGTAATTTTGAGCTATAATAGATGCCCCCTAATGTGTGAGGTTAGAGGGGAAGACGATAGCCGAAATACATTATAAAGGAAACAGCTGAGTATGGAGAGAGCAGAGAATCCAAGATCGAAAGGCTCGAGTGAAGATACCTGAAAGAGAGATAAATGTCAGAAAAACTGATCTCTGGAACATACACGTCCATATACAAAACATCTCCATAAAGATAAAGGCGGATCCAACATATGTATAAATGATGAAACTATCATGGTCGCTCAATATGCAAAAAGGCGCCATAGCAAATCTAAAGGAGTCATGGCCACAAATAAACAAGGTGGATCCATGCTCAACAATCGATCATAGCCACAAAAATACAAGGTGGATCTATGTCTCAGCAAAATGTCATATAAAGTATAACAAGGTCTTGCGCAACTTGGGCAATAGCAAAAGATGACAATGCTACTGTCAGCCCAAGGTCTTCAATCCAAACCGCCCAAAAAAGGTACGAATCCTAACCATGCGAAATAAAGGAGCTGAAGTCAAACATGGAGGAAACCGTTTGATTACTGGTCAATAATGAAAACCGTTAACAAACACGAGGGAAACCACCATTAATGAAAATGGTCCCCAAGGTACCTAGTACATTCTAACAAGTGTGATTACAAGGACTTGAAGTCGAACACTTGAAGAATCCATCGAGTAGGAGACATTAAGGTATCCCCACTACCCAATAGCGAGGGAAATTGCCATTGAGGACAACAATTCCCAAGGTACTGTCATAAAACTCTAAATCTCATCCCCAGAGAAAGATGTGTTGCATTCGATAGGAAGAGATCCGTTGGAAGGAAGGCATTAAGGCATCCTTCATCATCCAACACGAGGTAAGTCAAAGACTAATTGGATCTAGAATTGGTACTGAATTTCACGACAAGGAACACTGAAGACATGATGTAATGAACTGATACCAGGGAACGGCCGACACAAAAGGTCAAGGCAACTGCAGAATGGCCGAGAAAGGTTTAATCCTTGAACAGTGAGCACGACACAAAAGTGACTTAGGCAGATTTTGACACAAAATAGGACCAATGAAACAAATCTACAATGTAGGAGACATTGACAGATTCCCCATAGAATTGGAAAAGAGACCAACTGGAGGAGTAAGAAACTCTGAATCAGGATAAGGTCAAAAGACTAGGACCCAACTGTTGATAGACTCAAAACTGGTGCTTTGTTCAAGGAAACAAGACTTGCTGCCATGATGTAAAAAGGACATGGAAATAAACCTTCCCCTTCCCCTCTTTCTTGTAAAGGTTTAACGAGTCCAAGAAAGAAAACTCGGGACCATATTCATTTTTTGACAAGCTCGAAGAAAAGAGAGAAGAATGCTTGATAAGGCACTAATTCGTGGATTTTACGAGCCCGAACTAGTACATGCTTGACGGTGTTTTCATAGTTTAGAGAGTCTGAAAACTCCAAAGAAGACTCCAGGGGGGGTCCTTTTTCGTACAAGTTAGTCTCCTAAGGCCGAAAAAGTATAAAACAAACCAAAGAAGAACTCTCTTAACTTCTAAAGAAGAAAAGGCGCACCTTTTTCGTACTTAGTCAGGAAGGTCCGAAAAAGGTTAAATTACCACCTACCCAACGCTCCTTCAAAAGCAGCATATACAGCCTGAGTTTTACGAGTGTGAAGGAAGGAAAGATCACTCGGAAAGATCCATTTGATTACGATAAATTGGGCTTACAACAATAAACTCGATGCTTTGTTCTTTAGGGTTTAACGAGCATGACAAAGACATAAAGTACACTCGAAATCTTTTTCATGTTTTGGTCCAGAGCACGAAAAAGAGAAAACTAAGCTCATACCGGGGGTTCCTTTTCCGTAAGTTTAGTCCCTCAGGTCCGGAAAAGAGATAAACCTATGCCTGAGAATACTCTTCTCAATTCAGTAGAAAAGATAGGGATCCTTTCTCGTATTATTCCACATGGTCCGAGAAAGAGATAACCTACCACCAATGTGGATGCCCATTCACATATTCTTAACGAGCCTGAATGGACAAGTTTACTCGGCAGTCAAGTCCATTTTAAGGAGTCAGACTTGGGCCTAAAGAAACTCATAATCTTTCCCGTGAAGTTTTAACGAGTCCGAAAAAGTCAACTCGTGGCCTCCTTACTGTTTATAATGAGATCAAAGGAGAGCAGAAAGAATGCTCTAAATGCGAGGAGACGAGTGTCATAAACAGGCAAAACTAGTTCCAAGCACAAGGAAGAAACCTATGCATAATGCAAGGAAAGCGAGCAAGATAAGGACACTCGGGGAAGGTCTCCTCGGGGTAAAGGTGGTCAAGTTGCAAAGGCAAAATGATACAAGGCTAAGCGGCGATGAGAACAAAGATGAGGGCTTATACAACGAGCTAAAAGCGTGGAAGCCGGCATCAGGCTCATAAGCGCGAGCAAGGCATATGCAAATGCAATTACAGCTTGAACAACAAGGTGAGGCCCATAAATAGTTGTGAATCCAACTAATAATCATGTCTCCAAGAAACAACAACATCAGAAGAAACGATCCAATGTGGGTCACTTTGGCAGAAACACTTGTGACTTTGCTATCTTCTACAAAATGAAAAGTCAAGGCAGAATCAACCGAAGAAGATTCTATAGGACCAAGGCTCGAGGGTTTATAATCAATAAGATCAACCTCAGAAGAGAAGCGAAAATCAACAAGGGAGATAGAGTCTGCAGGAACAAACTCAATATCACACGAGCTGAGAAATTCATAAGAAAAAATCAAACTCATCAGGATCACTGACTTGCTTTTCAAATGAAGAATCAAAAGACTCAACAAAAACCAACATAAGAAAAAAGGAAGGCTTACTAAGCAAATCAGGGTTAGACTTAATCACAACTAAAAAAGAAGGTCAGATTGTATCAAAGACTCCAGGAAGACTTCATCCAAAAGGAGAAAATCATCCGAGATAGGACACATATCTGAACTTTCAACTGGATGGACAGAGTGGAGAGAAGGCTCAACAATCTGTATAGGATGACTCACTTGATCAACTGCTGGGATCAAGTCCCAAGAAGGTAAGCATGAAAACAGAGGATGCCTCTCAGTAGCAATTGAACACAAAGGACAAGAGGCCAGATAGTTCACCTGTGGCGGGGTAGTGTCTACAGAAACACTGGGAATCAACAAAGGAAAGACTTGGTCTCTAGTTGGGTCAGGAGACGGATCAAGAAAATCCAACTGATCGATAGTGACAATTTCTTCACCATGATTAAAGTACATCACACGAAAGAATGTTGACACCACAGCTTGCATGGCATAGACATAATCACGTCCAAGGAGCATATTAAAGTCCAAAGGGTCATCTATTACCATGAATTCAACTAAGACGGTCTTCCCACCCAAAGTAACAGGTGTTTGAGAAAGAATTCCCAAGGCTACACAAGTTATTCTATCAAATGCCAGTAACTGACTAGCAGTCGACACAAGGCTGGGAGATCCCATGCCTCGCCAAGCACGAGCAGACAAAATACTAACTAAGGCTCCTTCATCAACAATGCAACGAGCAATTGTACATGGTTCAACTTTGACCTTTATCTGGAAAGGTGCATGGGAAGGAAGGCGCGGCTCAACTAGGCTATCCCAATCAAAGGAAGCAATCCGAGAGCTTGGTGGGGGTTGATCCGAAACAAGTTCAGTGTCCCCTTGTTCAGTAAGATCTGAACTGGCAGTGAAGAAAATGTGACTAGTAGACACTTCACTCTCTGGAGGAAGAGTGGGATTGATCGATACTGGAATCGATTCAACCGCTTCATGAAAGTCACTCTCCGAAGGGAGAGTGGGATTGACCAAAGATGACATTGGTTCAATCACGTGAGGAGCACTCTCCAAAAGAAGAGTGGGATCGACCAAATCTGAGATTTGTTCGACCACTTGATCAACCAAAGGTTGAATAAGAGGTTGAGAAACTATAGGTTGTTCAGAAGAACGAAATCCATGAGTCTTGGACCACACTCTTCGCACCTTTGGGATAGCAAGGCACAGATGAGTAAGATGATCTCCCTTGCATAGCACACAAGGGAACTTAAGATGATGCTTCAAACGACCAGTTTTCTCAACTGAGTCAACATGACAAGCAGTGGCTGACTATTTTCTCTCAACATGACCTACAGAGGATGAGAGTTTTCCCGCACCATGAACAACAGAGGCTGGGTGACTGGGTCCAACCTCACTAAGAGAGGCTGGTTGTTGAGAGACTCTATAATGTTCAAAAACGGGATGACCATGAATCCAAACTCTTCGCACCTCCTCAATAGAAGGGCATTTATAAGTAAGGTGGTCTCCCTCACAAAGCTTACAAGGAAACTTGAGCTTGCGTTTTGAACGGGTAGACTTGTCAACAGTGTCAACTTGACTCGCAGTGGTTGACGGGTTGTCTTCAACTTGAAACACAGAGGCTGAAAGACTTCCCCCAGCTTGACTTGCAGAGGCCGAGAGACTAGGTCCAACTTGACTTGCAGAGGTAGGACGAGCACCATCAACATGAACAACAGAGGTTGAATGGATAGGATCAACATGCTTTGCAGCAGTTGAGTGTGTGCCCCCAGCTTGAGCAATAGAGGCTGGGTCAACGGATCCAATGTGAACACCAGAGGTTGGATGGGGAGGTTCAACTTGAACACCAGAGGTTGAACAAGTGCACTAAATGTGAACACCAGAGGCTGAGTGACAGGATCCGACATGACCTGGAAAGTTTGGAAGGATCCCACCAGCGTGAACACTAGAGGCTGGATGGATGGATCCAACTTGAACAACAGAGGTTGGATGGGAAGGTTCAACTTGAAAACCAGCGATTGAACGGATGCACGCAGCGTGAACACCAGAGGCTGAGTGACTGGATCCGACATGACCTTGAAATGTGGGAAGGATATTACCAGCGTGAACACCAGAGGCTGGATGGGAGGGTTCAACTTGAAAACCAGAGGTTGAACAGGTGCACTCAACGTGAACACCAGAGGTTGAGTGACTAGATCCAACATGACCTGCAGAGGTTGGATGGGTGCCCCCAGCCTGAAAAACCGAGGCTGGGTGGAGAGTTTCAACTTGACTTGCAGAGGTTGAACGGGTGCCCCCTTGCTTATGTGCTTTCTTCCTATTCCTCCTTCTTTTACTCCTTTTATACTGTCGGTTCCTAGTATTAGTACTTTCACCGCATGAGGTAGAAGGACGAGGAGAACTAACTACAGGTGAAGGGGAGACAGTGTTTTGATGCCCTTGATATAAGGTGCTTACTTGGGAAGCATCAAGAGCATTCAGGACAGTTGGAGTGGAAAACAACCACACTGGTAGCCCTATGGTGAATCCCGGAAGATTCAAGGTGGCCATCAAGGGAACACCAACATTCCCTAGGAGAGGAATATGACAAGGAGTTCCCATTGAAGGGATATCTTGGTTGGTGTTCGAAGGGGTGTTAACCATAATTTCAAAACAAGAGACAAAGTCTGAGGTTGATGATCAACCAAAATTACAAA
The DNA here is from genome assembly GCA_001517045.1 of Pseudotsuga menziesii. Taxonomy (NCBI): domain Eukaryota; kingdom Viridiplantae; phylum Streptophyta; class Pinopsida; order Pinales; family Pinaceae; genus Pseudotsuga; species Pseudotsuga menziesii. The sequence goes on from LPNX010423561.1 coordinate 101,410, forward strand.
GCAGACACCTAAAGGCCCACTAAGTACAGACAAACCACACAGCACTCACTAAAAAGATCCTAGAGTCTCAAGCAATCTAAACAGGCTATAAAGATATACCTTCCAGAAGAAGGCTGATGAATAGTTACTTGGCGTCCTTGAGGGGTTTTCAGGCACAAGCAGAGGAATCACCCACCACCCTCCTGCACTTTCCACAAGGGTTAACTTCCAAGTCCGTCCGAGGTGAACCAGAAATAACCTTCTGGTTTACCTGTGTATGAGCCCTAAAAGACAAGAGACTAAAGGCTACCTTGATAATACCTACTATCTGGGGGGACAGTCGCAAGCTGAACTCGTACGCATGGGCAGGGTAGCTGAGCCCGAAATTATGCCTAGACAGAATCCCCAGATGCGCAAAAGTCTTGAGTTACGTTTTGACAAGGATTCGGAGGGTTATCTCCTCTGTCCAAGCCTCCACGCGGCCTCGTGCTTAACTCCCGTTTGAGAGGAGCTTCCCAGATACAGTGGTAGAATCAAGGATTTACCTAGTGAAAGGTCCACTACGTCTGAGTTTTATAACTTGTGGGAATTTTACACTTCCTATCCCACAAGTCTAGCCTAAGCTAGTTGGTGTATGGCCCTTAAAAAACAAAACTTACTAGTAAATTTTAAAATTATACGTTCATTTTAAAGGGTTGTTTCTTACTCAAGAGGAAATGGAATGGTAAACTGGTGGTGTTTTGACTCAAAATTGAAAACAAAATGACTAAGCAAAGAGAAATGAGATGCAAAGAAGCAAATAGCTATTCTCTTTATATTTTCAAATAACTTGAAAGCCAAAAAAGATCAAATCTTTTTATATTTTTTATATTTTCAAAAACAATGCTATGCTATGCAATCTAGACTAACAGCCTAATCTATATGCACATAAAGCAAACATATGTTTTTTTCTTTTCTTTTATAAATGGAAAAGAAAAATCAGCCTATCTACTTATGCAAACAAGTACTGAAAGCAAAGAAAATAGACAACTACTTTATACCCCAAGAAACAAACCCTAG
>LPNX010423561.1:103765-127588 GCA_001517045.1 Pseudotsuga menziesii
TTTCTGGGCATTTTCAGACTTTGATGTCTTCTAGAAAGTTTTATCTAACTGAAATACCTTTCCAATGGTGTAGAGATGAGGTCAAACGGAGTTACAGAAATAAAGATATGGGTCCTCCAAGATAGGTGTTTTTTCAGTGACTTTCAATGACTTTCATGAAGGGTCATCATGGAAATGTCGACATGTGACAGGATCATGGGAAAGTGGTCATAGGTAGAGAAGTGTCATTTTGAGATATAACAGATGCAGAAATCCCGGTGTCTTTTATGAGCTCTACATTCAAAGGAGCCAAATTAAATTATACACAGCTAGATAAACAAGCTTATATTGTTTCCAAATATGTGAAACATTTCAGGCCCTATCTATTGAAATCAAAGATGAAGGTGATAGTCACGTACACAACTATAACAAACATGTTGATTGAAAAAGAGTTGGGAGAGAAAAGAGCTCATTGGATGACTGCGCTCCAGGAGTACGACTTGGACATAAAAAAATTCCAAGATGGTAAAGGGGAAGGGTTTATTTTTATTAGTAGCCCAATCAAATGTTCCAAAGAAGGAATGACAATGTATTCATGAGGAAGATATGTCCATCAACACTATTGATGTTATTTCTACTCCATCATCTAAATCGTATGACGATATTAGATTTTATCTCCCATGGGTATGCTCTTCCAACACTTGACTTCAAAAAGCGTAGGACTTTGAGAGTTAAAGAAACACTTTATCATTTTGTCAATAATATTTTGTTTTGCAAAAATTATAATGGTGTCTTTCTTGGGTGCCTTGAAAAAGCAGAAGCTGATAAAATTTTGGTTGATATGCATGCAGGTCCTGCAGGTGGACATTTCTCAGAAGAAACTATGACCCACAAGGTATTAAGAGTAGGTTATTATTTCCCTATGTTGTTTAAATATTCTTATAACCTTCTTAGAAAATGCGAGCCTTGCCAAATATCTACTGGGAAATTGAAGAAGCCAGCCTTTACCCTCCAACCTGTCATGGTCCAGCACCCATTTCAATAGTGGGGACTGGGTTTTTTTGGTCCATTCGCTCTTCCTTCCTCATTGCAGCATAAGTATATTCTAACTACAACAGATTATTTCACACGTTGCGTAGAAGAAATCCATTTAAAGGTTACTAACACCAGCTCAGTCATATCCTTCTTGGAGGGCGATATCCTTACCAAGTTTGGAGTACCTGACTATTTGGTTTTCGACAATGCATATTACTTTAACTCAATTGATCTTACTCAATATTCCCTTGAAAAGGAGATACAAGTAAAATACTCTTCCAATTACTACCCATAGGGTAATGGCTTGGCAGAATCCTCTAATAATAATTTGATCAATATTTTGAAGAAGATTGTGGTTGACAACCACAGGGATGGCATACAAATCTATTTAATGGTTTATGGGTAGGCATGATTGCTCCTAAATTTTCCATTGAAAACTCTCCCTAATGTTTGGTTTACGGAAATGAAGCTGTCTTACCACCGAAACTTCTCCTCTCATCGTTACACATTTCTCAATCTTGTTCACTAGATGTTGACTCCTCCTCTCTACAAGACTGGATCGATACTCTTCTCAAGTTAGAAGAGGAAAGGGAGAGGCCTAGGAGCAAGTTATATCATCACCAACAATAAGTGAAGAGATGGTTCGATGATAAGTCGTCCACCAATCGCAAATTTGATATTGGGGATTTGGTACTTAAGTGGGACAAACCCCACAAGGACAAACGAGACTATACAAAGTTTCAGTGTCCGTGGTTAGGGCTGTTCATTGTTACAGAAAATATTATCCCTGGTACTATCCACCTACAACGTTGGAAGGCCTTACTGAGACCTTTCCAATGAATTTATAGCTCCTCGAGAAAATACTTTTCTTGAGGTAAGTTTTTCTTACCTGTACATAATGTGTGGTTTTGATTGGTTTGATTATTTTGTTTCCTTTCTTTGCAAAACATTGTTTACTTACATTAGCTAGTGGCCGTTGGTAAAGTGGTATATCCCTAGAACCTTCTACTAAGAATTCTAATTTAAATATGTTTGAAATTATTATTTAGATTATGCTAAGATCACTATCTTTATGAGAAAGCAATCCGGGATATATACCTTCCCTTTCTACATTGAATCCACATTGCCAATGATCATTATCTTCCCTCATGATGATAAGTGAGTTTCTAAGAGTACTTTTATGTTCCTACCTGATGTTGTGGTGATTGTTGGTAGTATATCCATAATAGCTTCTCTAACCTTTGGTCTCTTCAGGTATCACCTCGATCACCTTGTACTAAATAAAAACACTTCAATAAATGTAAGCTGGGAGATAGGTAATCTTATCATAAGCCAGCCTATCATGTTCATAGACATGCTCAGTGAATGACATTACCATCATTTAGTCCCCAAGCTAGGGTAATAGCTTGTATTTTGCATTTGTAATTTATTTTTTTATCATATAGGATACAGCTTGTTGTGTTCAATAATAGGGGGTATTATCACAATCCAGCCTGACCACAATGATGGATCTCACTTGGACTTAAATTAATAAGTGGTTACCAGGCCACAGTCATTTATTTGTGTGTAAAAACCAGAAGACAAGGAGTCTCTTGACAGAGCTAGCTTGTTCAGTTTCTAGGTAAGATCCGTGGGTGGAATTATTCCCTACCAGGGAAGTGGTCTTGATGCAATTTGGTTGTTATCTTTCATGCCAAAAAAAAAAGAAAAATAAAAGAAAAATCATTGTAAATATCCATAATAAAATCCCTATTCAAGGTGATTGACGGTTAGAATATCATGACTTTGGTTTGAGGTTTCTACCAAAGGATTATCTATAACTGCCCCATCAATGGCATTTTCTTGCAAGATTATTTCAACACTTTTGTGGCTTGTTCATTTTTTGAGTATCATTATCAAAGATTATGGATTTGTAAGATATCAGTTGTATATTTTTTCTCTACTAGATCTGGTTGTATTTTTATAGATTTTAGTTTTTTGAGTTTGAATTCAACATCTTTATACTAAGATATTTTCTTTGGAATTTCATGTAGAAGTGTACAGAGATAACTGCTTCTCCCAGTGAGTCTCCATTTGTTTTTTGCTGCAACAGATCCCATTTCAAGTCATCAAAATGGGAACCCCCATTAAAATTTTAACTTCTTTTTCAAGCCATATTTTCCTTATGGGAACTATGAAGCTGTAAGTATGATGCTTTGATTTAATAAAATTTCCTCCTTAACCTTGTTTTTTGGGATTTTGTGGGTTTCAGAAGCCCCTTTTCTTCATAAGTATAATTTTTTGGTGCTTCCTCCCTCTGCACTCCACTTTACGCTATGCAGAATGCGGTAATCCATGTTTTTCAAGTCATCGGGGAAATTGTTTTCCGACTTCTGTCGTCCGCCTTCTGCCTATGCGGATTGCGGAATTGTCATTTTTTGCTTAATAAAGGGTTGTTTTCTGAATTCCTCTTTCTGCTATGCAGAATGTGGAAATTAGGACTTGCATGTTTGCAAATAAAACCTATTTTATCCCTTCCAACTTCCACTTTCCTCTATACGGAATGCGTAAGCCAAAAAAGTCTTTTGTCACATTTTTGGTTTTCTTATTTTTATGACTTCCATTTTCCTACTATGCACAATCCAGAAATTGGAACTTCATGTTTGTTTTCTCTTCACAATATCTTCTTTTTCACTTTTCGCATATTCTCTGTGTGGAATGCAGAACTTCAATATTTTTGTTTTCAAATAAATTTCTTTCCTCTTTCCCTTTTTCGTCGTGCAAAATGCGAAATGTGGAACTTCGATTTGTTTTTACGTTTGAATAAGACTCTTTCCAACTTCCAATTTGTGTGGTGCAGGATGCAAAAAGCGGAAATGCCAAAATCCAAACTTTTGAAACTTTTTATTTCTGATTTTTTAGTTTTGCACCTTTGTCTTAGCCATTTATTTATGCTATATCTACAGTCTAGATCTATTTTGTCGTTGAGACTTTGGTTTTTTAGTCTTTTCATCTCGTGAGGGTTTTTACCATTTTTCATTCAATTTTACTATACCTATAGATTTTACTGCAGTTCAATCTTGCTCAAGCTCAAAGTTTCCCTCATTTTTAAAATATTTTTTACCGAAATGGCGTCTCCCGTACCCAGAAACACCATATCAAGGACAACTGGGAAAGAGAAGAAGTCCAAAGACCAAAATGTTAGAATCTTCATGGACACCAGTGGGAGTATTTCTGATAGTCTGCATCTAGATTGGTTAAGTATATACTCTATTTTCGATAATTATGATTTATTGATTGTTCCTCATGACCAACCTATTTTTATCAGCATTCGGAGCTCACACCTCCATTTTATTGCCTCTAGACCACCGTTTATGCCATACACAGACTCGGTGAAGTGGGAACTAGACCACATCAACCCTAAGGACCATGTTTTCAATGACCATATTGGTACTTTTCTAGCCGCAATCAGCCCTGATACTTTTTCCAAGGCTTATGCAATTGGACCCCTGAAATAACTCCTGAGCTGTAAATTCCTTGATGAAGCAACCTCCTGTTTTAATTATGAAAAAGTGGTGAAATCATGGATGGATAATCCTACTCTATTTATCCCTTGAACACGTAATTCTTACCCTATTTCATGGTTAGGGAACCATATTCACTGCTTGCAGCCATGTTCTATCGGTTATATGGTGAGGTAAATTGCACATTATTTAAAGTAGAATGGGTGCCGGCAGCACACCACATTTTACTCATGGGTGAGTATTTCAATTGGGCTCATATTTTATCTATCGACTTGTAGAAAGAGATTAAAAAATATAAAAAGGCATAGGAAAACAAAAAAAACCCAGTTTTACATGTCAGCATACGTAATGGACGTTTTCTATGCAACCTCCACATTTCCCACCTTGGGTTGGAATTGGCAGAAGAATTCCCCACCTATCCATATTTACTGTTCGGACATGTGGGAGGATAATTTTGTTCCTTGGGTATATGATATTTTCAACCTTTTGTTGGGATCTATGTACCATAATATCTTCCAGGCCGACGCTTCGGCATTTTCACATAGAACCTGGGATTTGATTACTTAACATGGGGATTGGTATGTTGGAGAATATTTCTCCTATTTTAGGATTTGGAGCAACAAAACGGTCCATGTATTGCCAATAAATGTCCTAGGCTGCATGGTTTTGCAAGAATTTTCTTTTCAAACAGTCATTGATGGCACCTTCCCAAAGTTGGCTAAGCATGAGAGGAAGGGTTTTCCTAAGTTCCTGTTGTCTTTGGATTATTTGGTCCTACATAATTCTACCCATGCAGCTCTGTTGGGTAAGGATGTCATGACTATGAACTTGGGTGAGGCCCCTAAAAGAATGCGTGATTTTAAGGATTATCTGGCTAGCCTCTTTGCTCAAGAACAAGCTAAGTTTCATTATGCACATGAGGATATACTATATGAATCCATGTATAGGGTAGCTGTCGATTTTTTTCAAGCACTGGAGAACATCACTAATCCAAAAGCAAAGGCGCATGTTTTCAAGTATCAGAAATACCTAAAGCAGTCTACTCTTCACTTCAGGAAATTGAGGTTTGATGCACAAGAAAAGGTTCATAGGGAAAACATGGAGAGAGAAGCAAGACAACAGGAAGCAACTTCTTCTTCTTCTTCTTTGGCCCCTCAGTCCAAAGACAAGGGAAAATTTGTCATGGAAACCCTTGGGAGCACTCATGCTGCATAAGAGATGGAAGCCTTGCAAAGAGGGGAAGAATTTAAACAAAGTTTATTCAAGATCAGTTCGTAGCTCTAGTCACAGGTATAAGAGGTTGAAACTCATCCTAAGAAACAAAGAACTCATCCTATTCCCCATCAATGACAAGTACCTCAAGCACTAGTGGCTCAAATTGAGCACATACCTCAGCAAGGGCTCAGAGAGGAACAACTAGCACAGAGCACTGCACTTGCTCTTCAAGAACAAGCACCTCTGTAGGTCCCTCTAGTCCAATAGGTTGAACCTCCGCCTCAACCTGAAATTTTGATACATGAAATTCACATTGACTTAGAGGAGGAATATAGGAATCTCTCATGCCCTGTTAATATCCTCACCTCCATGACATCTTCAGTCCTTGATGCACACTTTTCAGGAGGTCTCTTTGATGTTTTATTTCCTTAGTATTCTTTTTCTCATTTGGATTTAAAACCTATTCTTGAGGACACCTCTAGAGACCCATTATTATTAGCAGAAGTTCCCATTCCTACCCCCTCTTCTTCTCCACTTGTTTCATCAATTCCCCATATACCCCATACTCCCCTCACATCTTCGCATATTCCATTTTCCCAAGTAGAAGTCCCTTCCATCTCTACAATCCCTTCTTCACAAGTTTATATTCCTATTCCCACCTCTTCCTCTCCCCTTATATCTATTTTCCCAACTCCCCCCTCAGAAATTTCTCCCATTAGTGTAGAAATCTCAGTCTCTCAATCACAATATGAGCCATCGAACAATCCTCAAAAGGAACCCTTTCTGCTTTAGAGGAGATTGCAGATTTTGGAGGGGATGTTGTTGTTTCCTTATGGAAATATTTTTGTAGCAAAAAAGACAAGGAAATAATGTAAAAAGGATTAAAGAGGACAAAGGAAGGAACTCTCAAACAAGTTCCTTCCCTTAATCAAGTTGTCCGAAGAATTGATGCCCCTAATGTTAAACAAGGAGCATTGGATACAATAACTTCCATGGGATCGTTCATAGAAGCAAATTATGATTCAGTGTCATGACTAAATAAAGATCTCCTAGACAAGGAACAAGAACTATAAAAAGCTAAAGACTATCTCAAAGCAGCTGAGGTACATCATCAAAAGGATATTCATCTCCTCAGACAAGAGCACAAGGAAAAACATAAACAATTGAAGAAGACGATGGACCATCTCAAGCATGAGCTTGAGAATTTAGAGCTCTTAAATCAGTAACAAGCTAATCAAAATGATACCCTTGAGGTACAACTCAAGGAATCACAACTATCTTCAGTTTCCTCATAATTTTCTACATTAACAGCTAAAGAATTCAAACAATTAGCTTGTAGGGTCAATGATCAATATTATCAATCTATGATCAGTCTACACATAGGGTTTAATGAAATGCAAGAATTGTATAATTCATTTGAGAAATAGCCAGAGGTCCTGCAGGATCAACATACTCAAAAAACTACAACAATTAAGTCATTTGAGGATATAATATGTTGTAAAACACATATTAGTGACAAACCACATGATTTTCCAATATTGGAAAAACTTCAGGCTAAGAAAACCGAATTCACCATCGAAACCTAGGAAGGCATCGGCGATGCAGTAGAGTCCATCATCCAAGATGGAAAGGCAGCATGTTGGCATAGATGGACAACTTCTGATGTTTTACTCGGTTTCTTGGAGTTTCCTAAAATTAGAAAAGGTTGAAATAAATTTTGTTGCTTCCTAGGAGAAAATTCAGGGTGTGACCTAGCTTACTTTGCATGAGATTACGAGTTGGATTGAGACACCTAATTTTGCAATGGTGAGGATACAGGTGTATATGGGGAATGGAGGAAAGTAAAAAAGAGGGAGATCAAATCCCAAATCTTGAAAGCAAAATTACACCTTGAGAAAGCCAAATATCAGGACATTGATTTTCTAAAGGACTTAGATGCGAAGAGGCATTCCTCCCTTGGCCAAACCTAAAACTATTTGATTTTGGAATCCCTCATCTTGAGAAGTTTTCCATTTTTGTAAGACGTTGTAATATTACTTAAAGGGAAATTTGTCCCAAGTGAAGGAGGGATTTTTCTAGAGATTAATCCTAGGATCACATCGAGAGACAGACTACCAAGATACATTTCAAGAAAGTTTGTGATTTTTGTATTGTGTAATGTTTTACATGTTAATAAAATTGCAGTCATTTCAGGTTATGTTTCATGGTTGACTCATTAAATGTTTTTAATGAGTTCTAGTCACTCTTCTATTTTTATGGATTGCTAATTATCAGTGGTGCCTATTAATGTGTTGATCTATGTCCTCATTTTTCATTACATGGTTGATGATGTTGTATGCATTTCGAACGAATGTCTTTGTTTCATTTATGTGGTATATTTTGATTATGATAACTAGTAATTAATATCTGTTACTAATTTGTTAATTAGTATTTCCTCTTGGATACATTGTATATTTTCAATCTTTAGATAAAGATTTGCAATATTTTGTTCAAGACTTATTTGAAGTTGGTTAAGGGACCCGATCTTAGCTTGCATGTTTGTATCTTTAGCACTCAAACCCTTTCACCTGTTATGTTTCTACAATTATCCAATTTCAAGTCCATGTTTCACCCTGTTTAAGTGTACTTAAATAGATAGTTATTAGGAAGTGGCTACTTTGAGTATTTCCTTAAAAAGAAGATCACACTTGATCTAACAAACCCTTGTTCCAGTGGAGGCCTTATATCCATAGGAATTAGTCATCCCAAACAACTCAGGGATAGGATCATTTCGGCGTGGGATTGATTCGAAGCCTTTCTGGTTCGAATTTTTCCTTCTATCGTTTTCCTTGTAGTTTTATCCAAAAAGATACATACCAGGTCATCAACACATAAATGGATACAAAGAAAATTAGCCGTAGAGGAAGATACCTGTCACTCGAAATCTAGAGAGTAGAAGATACAGAGGGAGGATGGTGCTCCACCTCAAAGGGAGTGACTATGATAGATCTCAAAGTTCAATAAGATTGACATGATTCTTTGGATTAGAGGTCCTCATAATCAGACAATGAAGTTGAACACATTGGTAGAGACTCCAGTAATTCAATAAGACATAGATCAAGAGGGAGTCTACCAAACAAACAAACATAAGTATTTGAAGTGCCATTTCATATATATCTAGTTGTTTCGTTATGTACATAGATATGTTCCTAGATTTAGGAAGTGTATTATGCATGTTATAGTGTTTGGCATTTATGAACAATTTATTGATGGTATGAATATGATGGGTAAGTGGCTTATGGTGTTGTACATCATTCCATTGCTACTTATCTAGAATGAAACCTCTTTGCTGACATAATTTCTTGGTAGAGATGGAATGCATATAGAAATTTACTGTATGTATACGGGATATGGATGAATGTTGTATTAGCTGAAATAGTTACATAACACATATATTTATGCATAAGAATTTTTCATTATGAATATATTATGAAAATTTTCTAATCATACAACTGCAATTGACTTGCAGGAAGGATTGTATGGAATTACCTACAAGAGAAGAAATGATGAAGTTACATGTATACAATGAAGCTGCGAATGTACGATGCAGTTGCTAATGTAAAAAAGGAGAATGATAAAGAAAAAGTTGGAGAAGGGAGTAGTAAATCTCAAGTATGTTCCTATAAAGGAACATGTGGAAAATGTGTTGACTAAGCCTCTGTCTTGTGTAAATATTTAACACTTTAGAGACAATCTTGGTGTAGTCCAGAAAGACCTCCATGTAAAGAGGGATTGACTATAGAATATCTCCGAGTTCAACATTGTATGACAGGATGGACAAATTCCTTATGAACTAAGGACTTATCAGGAGTGAAGCAGGTTCCAACCTTTACTTTAAGGTTGAATGGAGAAGACTGGTATATAATGATGGCATGATAGGAGAGGAAAAACTCATGCAAAGAGAAATGCTAGAAAGAGAACCTTAGGATGATGTTTCAGTTCAGGATCAGGTGTGGTCTCATGGCCTGGTAAGGTTTGAAAGAACCTTCCTCAAAAGGGGGAACAATGATGATGATGATATATACCTTCCTCATAAGGAGGAACGTTTATTATGCTATAAACCTTCCTCGTAAGGAAGAACAATAATGATGATGTAAACCTTCCTCGTAAGGAGGAACAATAATGCTGATGTAGACATTCCTCGTAAGGAGGAAGAGTAATGACGATGTAGACCTTCCTTGTAAGGAGGAACAATGATGATCAAGTTATAGAATTTCCTTGTAAGGAGGAATAGTGATGATGATATAGACCTTCCTCATAAGGTGTAATACCCAGGTTTCAACCCCAATTGCATTAAATTATAAATGATGTAAATAGCGTTAATAAATCATGGTGTGGAGCTCAAGGAAAAGGCCCCACAATGGATTTAGTCTTCTACGTTTTAGAAATTAAAATCGATTCCAATTTCATCATGCTAGCCGACGACACAATATAATTTTCTACATCATGTAAATATGCAATTAATAAAATACCCACAACTAGCTATGTCAATGCAACATTAAAGAGATGGGGGCATGATTTCACAAGGAATGCAGGGGGAGAGATTCAAACCCTTGAGTCGATGGGGAAAATTCATACAGTGGTAAAATACCCAATCTATCTTTGGTTCCCAGTCATCCAAAAATGGTTGAGTTAGTTAATGGTTGGGTATGGGAAGGGTATGGCAATCCAAATTCGAATTGGGGAGGCCATCACATTTTGGAAAACAGGTTTTGACTTCCTAGGCAAGTAAAAACCCAAAAACGTCTTCCCATTCCATCATTCATTCATGTCCTCTCTTCTTGACAGGTTTTCGAGAGCTCTGGGGAATTTTTCCTTACATTGCAGCATTTTCTTTTGTTTTCCCCATGCCTCAGAAGTTGCTTGGCTAATGTTCAGTGGCTGAGATCTCTCCGGGCTGATATTTTGTTGTTTCTACGTTCATACAATCGATAGATTTTGTTTTTGGGGTTGCACAGTTAATGGGGGAATAGATCCAAAAATTGGGGAATAGAAGGGGCCATTTTTGCTCACGTGAAACCCATAGAACGTGTCTAAAATGAATTGTTCATCCTGGGTCGTTTTTCCCCATTTGACCAGTTAGTTTGGGTTGCAAACTTTTTTTTTGGTTATTTTCTATGGCTGGGAATGTGGATCCACAATTTGGGTGTTAAAAGAGGCTATTTTTTCCTTTGGAAGGCCATCCAACATTTTCTAAATGATTTGGGTCACTTTGGTTGTTTTCCCCATTTTTTATTTCAATTTTGGGTTCCCTGACGTTTTTGGTTCATACCCAGAACTTGCATTTTGTCTAGTGTAGTGCATCCCTATGTTGGCTTGGCTGAGTAAGTCCAAGAATCCATATGTTAGTGGTTTGACTATGTTTATATGTAGTTATTAGATTGAATGTGGGTGTTTGGTCTTGCTATGTGTAAGTCTATGTCCCCTAGTTCCTTGTGGGAATAATGTCTAGCTCGAGGGTGGAAGTGATGCTGAGAGAGTAAGGAGTACACTGGCCTATGGTTGGGTGGAATGTTGCAATGGAATATCTAGTTGCAGGAAAGCTTATTCTCAAGATAAGTATTCTTGTATTTCACTCTGCAGTTGTATTTTCTTCATAAATTATCATGAACATGTTAAATGCTTGAACATGATGAATGTTGCTTGTTTTATGAGTATGAACAACATGTATGTGTTGAATGAAATGCATTTCTTCCACTATAGATTTCATTATGATCTTGTAAATATTTCATGTTCAATGCAATTTTTATTGTTTGTGTTCATGGGGCTTAGATTGCCCGGATTGCTAGTGGCATTAGTCACGTGCTCTCTCTAGTAGAAGGGTGGGGACGTGACATAAGGAGGAGTAGTGATGATGATGTAGACCCTCCTTGAAAGGGAGAGTAGGTTGATGATGTTGTAGTGGGAATGTATCATCCATGGACATTAGTCCTAAAGTGATCGAAAAAATTTGGTTTTCGTGTTGCAGTGAGATTGTATCATCCCTGTACATGAGTCCTAAAGTGATCCACATACCTTTGTCTCCATGTTGTAGGGGTATTAATGTATGATCCCTGGACATTAGTCCCAAAGTAATATGCATACCTTTGTCTCTGTGTTGTGGTAAGATTTTATAATCCTTGGACTTATGTCCTAAAGTGGTAGGGGTTCATCATCCCATAATTGGATCCACTGAATTTTGTCTTCGTGAGGCATGAGGATTGAATCATCCTTGGAATTATGTCCTAAAGTTATAGGGATTGATCATCTCATAATTGCATCCATGGAATTTTGTCTTTGTGAGGCATGAGGATTGCATCATCCTTGGACTTATGTCCTAAATTAATAAGGATTGATCATCCCGTAATTGTATCTGCAGAATTTTGTCTTCATGATGTGTGAGTATTGCGTCGCCCTTGGACTTATGTCCTAAAGTGATAGGGATTGATAATCCCATAATTGGATCCATGGATTTTTTTCTTCACGAGGTGTGAGGATTTCATCATCCTTGGACTTATGTCCTAAATTCACTAGGGGTTGATCATCCCATAATTGGATCAAGTGAGGATTGCATCGTCCTTGGACTTATGTCCTAAAGTAATATGGATTGATCATCCCGTAATTAGATCATGTATGGATTGTATCATACTTGGAATTATGTCCTAAAGTGATAGGGATTGATCATCACATAATTGGATCATGTGTGGTTTGAATCATCCTCGGAATTATGTCCTAAAGTGATAGGGATTGATCATCCCATAATTGGATCATGTGTGTTGCAAGTTATATATTTTCATACTAATGTTGATGTGGCAAGTTCAGTATTTACATATTGATGATGCAAATGATGATGTTTCAGTATTTACATACTAATGATGTAGATGATGATATTTCATTATTTACATACTGATAATGCAGATGATGATGTTTCAGTATTTACATATTGATGACGCAGATGATGATCTTTCAGTATTTACATACTAATGATGAAAATGACAATGTTTCAGTATTTACATACTGATGATGTAGATGATGATATTTCAGTATTTACATATTGATGATGCATATTATGATGTTTCATTATTTACATACTGATGATGCAGATGTTGATATTTTATTGTTTACATATTGATGATGCAGATGATGATGTTTCAGTATGTACATACTCATATTGTCGATGGTGATGTTTTAGTATTCACATACTGATGTTGAAGAAGAAGATTCAATATCCATAACAATATTGTGAAATATGATTCAATAACCACATACTGAGGTCGTTAAATATGATCCAGTATTCTCATATTGAGATTGACAAGGAAGATATATGATGTTGTTCTAAAATTTCCTATGACATATAGAGATTCACCAGTGAGTTGTACAATTTTGATGATGGTTGTTGTTGATGTAGAATACTATTCCTAGTTAAGAGAGAGTGTTGTTGCAGATGATGATGTTGTTAATCTAAAGATCAAGTGTTGTTTTCGATGATCGAATGATCAAGTGCTGCAGAAGATGAAGACCCGGTGTTGTAGAAGATGATGCTCCAGTACTTAATATATTGATGTTCCAATAAATGTTCCAGTTGTTGATGTTGTTGAAGAAAAATTCTGAAGATTTATAGATGTATCACCTTGATGAAGATGCTCTCTCTCATTGGTCCTATAGTTGATGTTTTTATTATTAGAATACCGTTCTCATTCAGGGGAATTGTTGAAATATTGTAACTTCGAAGAATTTTCTAAATGTATTTTATTGTTGTAATCTATCAGAGATGTTTTATTCCTTCGACGGGATGTTATTATTGTATTTGGTCATCGTAGATTCTTGAGGTAAAACCTTAGTTGTAAGTTGGGTCAATAGAAACCTCCAGAATATAATATTATATTGTTTTATGTCTTCCTATGTGAAGCCAGCCCAGTAAGTTTGTTGGGGCCGAACTATTAGGGAAAAAGTCAAGTGGAAGATAGAGTATAAATAGAGGAGGTGTGTTCCTCATTTAAACACGCACACACTCACTTGTGTATAGTGCAAGAGAGAGAGAGAGAGAGAGAGAATACTGTGGAAGAGGAAGAGCTATTCTTGTTCTTGGGTTTTTACATTGTACTTGGTTGACTTCTATACCAAGGAAGTTTTGCGTGGTTTTCTCCCTTGTGGTTTCCCCTAGGAAAATCGGTGTGTTCTCTTGCGATGATGTACTTGTATTTATTTCAGTGATCGTTTACTTATGGTTATGATGTTATTATGCTAAATTTTTTAGATCTTATATAACCATTAAAAATATGACATATGCCTCCATGCTATAGTTTCTTATAAACTCATCTATGCCTCCAATGGAGGAGTGTTATTTCCTAGATATATCAATTATGATTAAGGTGGAAACATTGTTGATCAAAAGATGACTTATAATTATTGTTTCATCTTGGGTTCTTCTATGATTTGTTGTTCTAGCATAAAGCAGGGTTCAGTTTCCTAGAGCATCATAGAGGCTGAATACATTACTTCTAGTAATACTTACAAAGAAGAAATGTGGTTGAGAAATATACTTGGAGGATTGTTCGGTGAAAATATAGAGCCTGTAGTGATCAGGTGTGACAACCAGAGTTGTATAAAGATTTCTAAAAATTTTATGTTTCATGACAAGTCGAAACACATATAAATGAAGTATCACTTCATTCAAGACATGGTCCATAAATGTATTGTAAAACTTTAGTACATAGCTACTGATTAGCATATTGCGGATATGATGACAAATCCTCTATCTGTGATGAAGTTCAAACACTTCTGAGATAAGGTTAACATGGAAGAGAATGTCTCCCTTGTTGACAGGGAGTGTTAAATGTACAATATCAGTAGTCATTCTCCTGGAGACTTGTGTTGTATCAAGTATAGAACTTGTGCTGTATCAAGTTCAGTAACTTGTGTTGTATCTAGTTAAGATACTTGTGCTGTATCAAGTAAGGAACTTATGTTGTATTAAGTTAAGGAATCTTGTGTTGTATCAAGCTAGGACATTTTGTTCTATCAATTCCTATTCATGAAATATGTCTATACTATGATCTTGTGTTGTATCAAGATCAAGATCTTGTGTTGTATCAAGGTCGGGATCTTGCATTGTATCAAGGTCAGAATATTGTGTTGTATCAAGACAGGTCTTGTGTTGTATCAATACCCTCTAGATTGTGTTGTATCAAGCTAGGACTTGTGTTGTATCAAGTCATGTGTATATGTTATGTGATGTATTTCTAGTCAGGGTCACTAGGTGCTATAAGAATCCTCTAGGGTTTAGCTACCACTAGAGTAATTTACTTTAGCATAAGACTATATGACTCGAGGTAATACATTTGATCATTAGAATGGAACAATACTTATAAGTATGATATGATAAATATGATTAATTAAATAAACACATATGCACCATGCATAATTTAATTAATGATAAATGAGGGGTGAAAACATGAAGTTGGGAAACACTTTTTCTTGTTTTTTGACAAAACAAACTGAAAATTTTTATGTTTTTCAACTTCAACACCTTCAAACCCATATGTCTCTTAGGAATTTCACCTTGAGGTAAACACACAAGTTTTAGAGAATTCAATTAGCTATGTACTCTTTTTTTTTTTTAATTATCGACATATATTGGGGAAAATTTGACTGCCACCAATGACATATACTTTAAAATTTTAAGTATGAATAATGAGTGACCTATGTGAGCCACATTTTTCTTAGAGATAGTTATTCATGTTAGGGAAAATAAATTTATACTCATAATCTACACAGATTCCACTTGTGCATGGACTATATGTTGAGGATTTTCAAACTTTTACACTAATTTTTATTATTTATCGAAATAACATATGTACAAAAAATGGTGCCTTATTGACACATGTTTTTGTCTTCGCATTTTATTTCAAATGTGACTCTTATCAAACAAACTAAAACCACCCTTTTGAAGAGGACACTGCAAGGAACATCCTTGTGAGATTTTATATTTGTTTGGCTTCGTCATTGTGATGATATTGAATTTTCATTGTGACTAATTTTTAGGTCACTATATTTTTTAATCATAAAGTTTAGAAAGAAAAATAGTAAAAAATAAGAATCCTAAATGAAATTCATTTTTTTTATATCACGAGAAATTAGATTGAATGACGAATCTACTGGTATAAACTACGCCACACAATTCTCATCTTTTGTAGTGCTTCCACCTTGTTAAAGTGACACATTTCTGAATACTGTAAGAATGGTGCTAGAATTATTGACTAGAAACTCTAGGCCGAAAAAATGTCTTAGTCAAGAAATTTAAAATATCTCGGGCGAGAGTTATTCCCTCTCTAAAATTAACCCAGATTTACGTAAAACTCTCGGTTGAAAGTTATTCCCACTCTAAAATTAATCCAGTGTTAATTAAAACTCTCGAACAAGAGAATTTTAGCCGTGGTTAATTTCTCCCTCGAGAAATATTAGAAATATTGGCGGAAAAAATATGTTGACTATTTTCTCAACCGAGAAACGAGAAATTAAAAATAAAAAAATCAAATTGTCATGAAATTGTTTCCCAAATTTGTGTTTTCACCCTAAGATGAGCACATAGATAGAGCAAGGATTTGAATTACCCATGTTAGTCCTACGATGAACTCGGATTACAAAAACATCAGTTAAGTCTAAGTTGTGGAAAACAAGTTGCAGTTAATTAATGAATCTAATCCTTGATTTATGCAAAGTGTTTGTTTGTGGATGGAATTGATTATGAAGCACCAAATACATTCAGTTAAACTCCTAACTAATGGTCAAGCAGTTAGTTGGTGATTGAGTTCAGTTCAATCAGTTCAGTTCAGTTAAGCTCAATCAGTTCAGTTGAGTTCAATCAGTTCACATTTAGTTAAAGGAATTTAACACAATGGATTAATGGAGGGCACATATCTTCTGCATGGGTGAGAATTTTGAGGTGACAAATTCACACCAAGTCAAGGAAGGAACATAAGGTTAATGTATGAACAGAGCACACAATTTTCCTATTGCACAAAAGCATGAAACCATTCATTACCTCTCATTGTATGATTGAATAAGCTTGTTGTTAAAGTGTTTCACACTTTGCAAGGCTAAGACAATGTTCCGAGTGATCACTATTCTCTAGTGTTGCTTTGATTTCTCTTATCATGATATCTGCAAGTGTTGTAAAATCATTCTATGCAATTATCTGTCATACTCAAAGGATTTCTTGTTTTTTCATCCTCCATATTTGTAGGGTTTTCCCAAGGTACATCTTGTGTCTTATGGATTTAATGATTTGTGTGTTTGAATTGTTTATGAGATCTACATGCATTGGATTTTATTATCAAAATTTTTAAAGTTCAAGAATCTTTCATTATTGCTCAATCATTGACAAATAGGAACCTTCATAGGCTTGCATCTAGACCAACATATTGATCACTTTCAAAATATTGATGATGCTCCACTGGGCCATTTCCAAATGATCACCAATCAACAACAACAACATCAAGACTATGAAATCGCCCTTCCAATGACTGACTAATACCAAATATTTCCTAAATGGGACAAACTGTTGTAGGAATATGAAGGAATAGAGAAAATTTAATCAACCTTAGTTCTTAATAATGGGTACTCCTATTATGGATAGGTCTGTCTCAATATTCATAAGACTCTAGCCACTATTATTGACCTAAACCTGACAAAGTCCATAGTTGACCCCGAAACTACTAAAGCATTAGACAATGAAATCAATAAGGTGTAACAACATGTTAATGAGATAAAAAAAAAGGATCTCGAGTAGATACATGAGGAAAATTCAACCCAAGGTGAGGCTAGTAGAATGGATAAATGCACGTATAATCTCCTATGCACCATGGTAGTCTTCGAACAAGTCGTTGGACCTAACGTACACCAATTAAGGAACAAACCCATGGCCGATAAGCTTACCCAAGTATTGACATGCTAACTAGATGCTCTCGACCCACCACCTACTTGGTCAGCTAGTCTAGTCGAGTAAGTTAAGTCGAATGTCAAGTAGTTACATAGTTGTAACGGTTTAACTGAATGTGTGTGTGTGTCGCTGAGATTTGAAAATAGCATTTTCTTTCCTTTAGATAGTATGGCTTTGTCATATAATATAGAGGCTTTTTTTTTAGCATTGATACTACATTTATTCCTTGTTCACTTTATGTATGTATGCTTATGTGTATGATTGTATGATTGTGATGCACTACTACTCGTAACCACATCTAATCCCATAGATTACAACACATCGCTGGTATTTTACTATTGCTTTCCTACCAAGCCACAACTACTAAAAATGGGTCTCTCGAATAGACTTTTCCCGTCATATCTCAAGTTGTAAATAATAAAGTGACTCTTTTGGGAATGTTCTTTCATGANTCCCAAGCCACAACTACTAAAAATGGGTCTCTCGAATAGACTTTTCCCGTCATATCTCAAGTTGTAAATAATAAAGTGACTCTTTTGGGAATGTTCTTTCATGAGGTCTTGCTGGATTTTTTTTAATGTGAGCATGCAACCATTTTTACAATAGGAATTGCATTGGAAGAAACTTTGTTGAGTAATTCCAAATCACTGGTAGGATCCTTAGTCAATAGGTTTTGGTACATCTTGAGGATCACTACATTGTTTGTTCTTGGGAAAATTCAGTGAAAATATGTTTTTGAAAATGAGGTTAGTTACGTGCCTCCATTTTTCCAACTATGGATAGAAGATGTATGTATGAATATATAGAATAAAGCCTTATTTTCGTTGATCAAAGGTTCGAAGGGTTTTGAGTCATATGCCTATTAAAATTTTATTCTTGGTCTAGTTTCTTTGAGGATTAGGATATAAATTCCTTTGTACATTCTCTCTATTTTTATTTCTTTGAGGACTAGCATGTAAATACATGTTTACGACGTATTGTCCTTTTGTTGTATTATGTATTCTATGTTGTAAATGATTTTATTTAAATAGAAGAAGTGTGTTTATAAATATAGAAAATCATTTGGATTTAAACTTCCACAATAGATAGTATTTTCAAGTTTAGGTTTAATTACATTACTATTAATTGCTCTAATCATTCTCTCTTCCATTTTCATGGTCTCTTCTAGTTCTTCACTTGCTACAATCTCTGATTCTACTTCATCATTATTTATGTCTTACATCATATGTACAAAACCTCTCTTCCTGCTTTTCTCTATAGAATCTATTATGACCATCATTATCCTCACATTTTTTGCAGGCTCAATCAAATATTGTGTACCCTCTAGTCTTTTGGATGTTACAAGACCTCTTCCTCTATTAACCATCACTATGATTCTATTTTTTTATCTCTTCTTACATGTTCCCCACTTCACCAACATTCACATATTACTTGATATGAGACCTGCAATATTTCTTTAGTTCTCTACACCATTTTGATACCACTTGATACAATGAGACTACACCTCCATACATGGCAAAGTGGAAATGAAAGAAATAAAATCCACTTAGATTTCATAAATATCTATAATACGAATCCATCATGAAAAATAATAATTAAATACGATTAGTTATGTGGAAATGAACCACATCATAACTCTATAAATTTAGTAACGAAATTGGCCAAGATAATGATCCCCTATTCAAATTATTGGTGCCCCTATCTTCTTTTCCATTGACACCATTACAATTACTCTTAGCATGTCTACAATTCAACAAGAATTTGTTTTCACCAACTACGAGTTCAATATTTAACCTTGGTCAGTGCTATCATGGTTCAACCCTAAAAAACTATGCATAATTTATCACTGCGTCGGTCTATTCCCACAACATGTAACTAGATCATTCCTCGAATACCAAAGGTGTCTTTCGAATTCAGTAGAAGAAAAATTATACACATAATATGAATGGCTTCTTCGTTTCAACAACAACCTCCATTGAATGGGTTAATTAAGGAATTGATGCATTGTCTCCCAAGAATTATTTTTTCCCTCCTTTGGGATTATGGTATTCATTCACTATAACATGTGTATGATATCTTAGTTTAAGTTATACTATTTTTTTTTCTTTTTTGTCTTTTACTGATTGACCTTTGCAAGTGTTACATGATTGCAAATATATTTCAACTCTACGAAATCATTGTATCATAACCTTCAATACTTCTGTAAAATATAATATGTTATTCAAATAAAGAGATGATCACCGCTACCTCACCGTCTCCATGAAATTTATTGGCAACTCAATTTCTAAGTTTTGAAGTGTTAGGAACATGAAGAAATGTATTTGTAGATTTGTACGTTAACGACATGCTTCAAGGCTCTCAGATGAAATTGATTCTTGGATATAAACAAATGATTGTAGAAACTTCTATAAAATTTACAAAATATCAAGAAAGCAATGCTAACTTATGAGATATGGAGGATAGTTGGTTGCACCAAGGATTATCTTGCATCACATATTAATGATTTCAGTATGTCGTTGAGATAATGTGACATTAATTAGTTACTACTATATTCCGTTGGTCCATTACATTGTGGTGGCTTATTTAAGGAGTCACCATGATTCCATGCTAGTAACCAATTATTGCCACATTCCTATGGCAAAACAATATTGGGTAAATGTTGTTTCATGCATATCTCTATAAATAACATTGGAAATTTTACTACGTTTGATCATATTTCTCTGTGGTTGACTTTGATTGACTATGTTCACCATGGTTGAAGATGGTTGACTATATTATGTGATGTTTGACCATGGATTACTTGTGATGTTTGAGTATGTGTGACTTTAGTTGAATATGGTTGATTCTAGTAATATTGTTTGTCGTGAAACCATTGTTTAGAATAGTTAGCCAAGGTATACTGTTATTGACCATTGTTGACTACGGTTGATCATGTTTGATTATGTTTGTCCATGCTTGAGTTTTGTAGGGTATGGTTGATCATGGTTGATAATGTGTTACTTGTGATGTTTGCGATGTTTGACCATGGATTACTTGCGATGTTTGACTAAGGGTTACTTTGGTTGAATATGATTGGCTAAAATTTGTGATTCTTGAGAATGGATTATTTATTATGATTGACTATCGGTGAATTTGGTTAAATATGGTTGACTCTAGTAATATCATTGATCATGGAATAATGGTTGAGCATATTTAATCATGGTTTACTATTATTTACCATGATCGACTATAGCTAATCATGTTAAATTATGTTTGTTCATGGTTTAGTTTGGTTGGGTATGGTTTACCATGGTTGATCATGTGTTACTATGGTTGACTATAATTAACCCTTGATTTAACATGGTTGAATATATGGTTGAATATGTTGGAATAATATTGCCCATGGTTGACTATGTTTAATTTTGTGTGTGGTGTTCATGTGGTGTTAACATGCCATTAAAGGGTTATGTCGTGGTGCAATGTTATTCTTGTATAAAGGTGAACTGCAACATTCCCTAATGGTTAGGCTGCATTGTGTCATATTATTAATGTTATTAAATTTATTTATGATATTAGTAGTGCCATTAATGTTAATGTTATTAATGTTTTTAATGTTAATATTGATATTAATATTTCACATTGATGTTAAAGCCAATATTATTAATGAATCAATAATAATGTAGAAATCAAATTCCAGTATTATGTTAAATTGTGAAAGTGAAAGAGTAATAATTTTATAAAGTTATGTCGTGCTTGGTTAATAACCTAACAAGGTGGATGAGTAGTAAAGCTACATATTCCCTGTAAATTGAATTAAGCTTGCAATTGCAATTGAATTTATAAATGTGTTATAGATTAACTTTAGTTCAAAGAATGAAATTTGTATTGGAAGGGAAGTTTCCATTATGATTGGGATTGGAACCCATATAATCCATTGGGAAAGACGCCATTATGAATGTGATTGGAACCCATATCATCCATTGGTAAAATTTGTTGAAGCACGATGTTTTTTTATGGTTTGGGTTTCAAGAATTATCCATTAATATTTCTAGATGCAAGCAAAAATATAAGTTGGTTAACGACACAAAATATTTGCAAAATAAAATGTGGCCATATTCTCAGTTTTGTTGATAGCTAATGTTAGCCAGCTTCTCAGTTTTCTTGATAGCTCACAATAGCAAGGTTCTCTTAAGAATAAGCTCCTATGAAACAACAAAAGAGAAAAGCATTTGACTTTAGGATTAGCAGCAAAGCTTCATACTCCGTGCCTTTAGGGTTGCAAGGCTTAGTTGGTTTTATAGTTGTAAAGCTCCATATTCAAAGTTTTTCTAGTTTACATAATAATATTAAATCTAACAAAGTATTAAAATTCCTATCTATTGGTAAAATGTTTGCAGGAAAATGGGTAATGAATTAGTAAAATATGCTAGGGATAAAAAAAATTCAATGTAATATTTATGTTATTGAAGATCAATTTTAATCTGAAGGCTTTCATAAAATGAAGTTAGTAGATCTGAATTTTAACACTATAGTCGAACTCATGATGGAAAGACATGACAATTTTCTTTGGAAATAGTAATAGGTTTAGCACCAAAAGATAACAATATAGGTTTTATGAACTTGGAGTATCCAATTTTTTTAAATTCAATTAAATTTCTATTCTTAAAATATTCTAACTAAATTTTTTTTTTCACAATTTTAAGAAACAAAGAGTTTAAATTATTGAAAGCACCTCATGAAAGTAGTCGACAAAGGC
Source organism: Pseudotsuga menziesii (assembly GCA_001517045.1). NCBI lineage: Eukaryota > Viridiplantae > Streptophyta > Pinopsida > Pinales > Pinaceae > Pseudotsuga > Pseudotsuga menziesii. The sequence continues at coordinate 126,192 of LPNX010423561.1, forward strand.
CAAGACTAACTACAAAATTGAATCATTACAAAATTGAATACTAATGAAATACATGTTTGTTTAGAATGCAATAATTGATCATTATAAGCTAAGACGTGTTGAACAAAGAATAATAGTAGATAGAATTTGAATTTAAGTTTGCAGAGCTTCATCATTTTTACAATTGTGAAAATTGAATAATTGGTCATAATAATAAGTTTTCATTCATGAGCTTCATTTTGTATCTATATATGTAGGAAGATCATTTGTTGAATAGAACATTTATCACATTTCTTGATTTTCGTATAACATTTATCACATTTCTTGATTTTCTTATAAGTGAAATTAAATTGATCGTGTGACTATTGCATTATATTATTATATTATGATTGTAATTTGAATTTAGCATTTGCATTTTTTTAAACTGTTTGGTTAAAACTCTCTTTGACAACATTATGGAGTTTTATTATGATAGCTTGTGAAAACAAACTAAATAATAGTAACCATACAATTTGTTTACAAATATTCCATTAAAGGGATTTTTGAATAATGTAACTTTAACACACATGATTATCTCAATTTTATATTGAGAATAGCGTGTTGTATTTTGCAAGGATATTGTGCCACAAAAATATCAACCCATCCAACTGACAAAGCATTGAGTCTCCATGCAACCAGATGGCATTTCCATGGAATTATAGAAAAAGAATAGAATTGACCACGTAAGTGTCAGCTCACGTGGAAGAGATGAGCATCAGTTTGTAGAAAAGGAAGAGAACATATGTATTGCTGATCCAGTACAGTTGTTGTATACTCAAATCCTAAAAACAATAAAAAATGTGAATACCAATATTAGTTAATGAAAAACATGAAGGAAACATCCCTTATATTTCCTATATGAGTATACTATTATCAACATATACCACTCACTGTGCACAAATCATGTGCAATTTCATCCAAGGTTTTATTTGTCTTTTCATGTATGACCTGCTCCATAGAAAAGAATGCAAAAGAACATGTTAACATGGTATGCAACTACTGGGGTTATGTTTACAATAACATTAACATTTAATTTTAAAAGAGATAACAATAATATTAGTAGTATTTGGAAATATACTTCCAAGAAATCCTACTTCTTGTCTGATATGTTTAAGCTCATCCAAAGTTGTACCTGAAACTACATTATCTCCATACTTGCATGTTAGAAAATGAAAAATAGAAAAAGTGAACCACAATTAACTAGCATGGCACCGAGTACAAGCATGAAAAACAAGATGAAATGATAGCTAATCAACATCTTTTGTTGCTTTGTAGCACCAATTCTCTAGTTGAGCAAACCCTTCCTTAACATATTCCCCATTCTGAAATGAGCACCACTCGTGTCACATGATAAGACTACAATAAACACAATAGAAAAG
>LPNX010423561.1:127722-145493 GCA_001517045.1 Pseudotsuga menziesii
ATGAGTTATTGGTATTGAAAACACCAAGCCTTTTACTTACATAATTAGCACACTATGTTTTCAGAAAATTGCTGACGCTATTTACAATGCTTTTCTAGTAAAATAAATTATTATATTATGATTATATTATTATTATTATAACTGCATAATATGGAGGCTCTTTATTATGGTTATATTATATTTGCAGTTATAATATAATATGCATTTTGGATGGTGAGAAGACAAGCTAAACAAAGGTAATAAGTGTTCCTTGATATTATCACGAATCCTTCCATAGATCTTTTCTAGATAAGCTATGAGTTGTTTCTTGCAGGGATAATTTTAGGGGCGAATTTTAGCCCAGTGGGATATTTTTCCGTGTTTTTCTCCCAAAAAAGGTTCGCCATTTTGCATTTTTTGAAGCCATGTTTCGCCCAATTTTGATGGGGTAAAATTTTTTCACCCTAAAAATCGCCAAATTATTATATAAACGATATAAAATCCTTGGAAATTAAAATATTTTTTGAAAAATATCGCCAATCATTTTATAGTTGGTGTTTTAAGAATTTGTAATATTCGCCAACATTTATACACTTTTAAATAAGTATGGTTCCTTAAAATCATCCCTGGTTTCTTGAAGAGCAAAGCAAGATACTTCAGCTCTATCTTCCAAAAAGTATCTAACCCACAAATCATCTCACCATTACTGAATGAAAGGCTCGTGGCTGATGGGGGTGTTCCAAAACCCTTTTAAAATCAAGCATAAGTAGACGTTATGCAAGCTAATGGCAGTAATTATATTGATTCATATAATGGTGTTTTGATTAAAAATAATTCTCCTTTCTTGAGGCATCCTCCCAAATAAAGTAGCCAAAGATGATCTGCAGTGCTGAGGAGTCATGCCAGTTGTACCACTTTATTTCATCGTACATTGTATAAGTACTAACACAGTGGATGTATTTGATAACTAATAATCCAAAACATCATTTCTTCCCTGAGTCTTCAAAGTACACAAACATTTAATTCAAATCAAAACATATTTGGTCACATCCTTGCATATATATCTAGAAAGGCTTGTAAGCCCCAATTTGTTGAACTAGGAAAAAACTAAAAGGGTTGTCCAAAGAGTTATATCATAATGTTCACAATAAAGACTACATTATATAGAAGGAAATATGCTGGTAAAATTACTGAGTGAAGAAAGGAAGTCTTCATGTATAATCTAGAGTGCACTGTAAAAAAATAACTTCATAAGTAGATAACATGCACAACAACAAAATCATGAATACCTCTATGGCTGAGCCAATTATTTGAATAACACGATCAAATACATTTTTTCTCTCAGCTTCAAACAATCATGAATGGAGAAGTGATTTGTAAATAATACATGCAGCAACATGTCTTCCCCCACTGAAGCCAACATCTTGCATGATACATTGTATCAATGCATCTTAATTTTCCTGAAATTAATGTTGTAAAATGAATTGAAGCCAACATACCTGTTGCCATATGAGAAAGGCCAAGTGAATCCCTTAGAGAAAGCCAAAATACCTGAATAATGATCGCCATGGATCGCCCTGAAAGACCTTTAGTTGGTGACTTGACTAACACCTGCTGACGAAGAAATTGATTCTCAAATTCCAAGTTTGACATCTTTTCTTCAACCATGAACCGTTAACTCTCCAACACACAAGCTTTATTATTGAACTTCCATGATTGTTCGAGATTATATTATCAAATATTTAGCCTCTGTTTCATTTTATTATCTAAGTTAATATTCAAAATAAAATACAAACCCATTATTTACCTATGGTGAGGCAGGCTCTCCATCCTGCTTTACATCTAAGTGTGAGAATCTTCCACTTTAATTTTTTCACTACTTGTTGCTATCATGTACCTACCAGAGAAATAAAAGGTGTAAACAAGACAAATTATTTAGTACGATTCTCAAGAACAATTATGTTGAAGCATTCTACTGAAAAGAAAAATAATTAGGTATGTTAAAAGCATTATATCCATAAATTAGGTATGTTAAAATCATTATATCCGTAAATTTTGTTATTAAGACAAGATTGATGAGACTCATGTCCATTTTTTTTTATTAGTCTTGTTTCCATTTTAAAATTCATCGGTTTATAAATTTAAAGGCAAATATTTGAAAATAAGATCAAGTGGTATAACCTAAAGGCCTAGTGGCAGAAATGGTCAAAACTACGAAATGGCAATGGAAATAATCTTGTTATTAAAACAAGATTGATGAGACTCATGTCCAATTGTTTTTTATCAGTCTCGTTTCCATTTAAAAATTTGTGATTATACAAATTTAAAGGAAAATATTTAAAAATAAGATCGATTCATATAACATGAAGGCCTAGTGGCAGAAATGGTCAGAACTATGAAATGGTAATGGAAATCACCTACGGATACAAGGAGGAATGATAATGCTGAAACCCAACCACGTGCATAGAGAACATAATCAACAACATAAAAATCTACAATGACTAGGAAAAATAAATTTAAATGGATTTGATATAAAGTGAAATATTGTAAATATCAGCTGCATACAGAACGACACTCTCACCGTGCAACAAATGCAAGGAAATACATAGTTCAAAACCAAAAAATAGAGGAAGTACAAAGCCATAGATTCTCGCATAGGCAGAGCACTGAGTTAACCAACTACTGAAAAATACCAATCCCTCTAACATAATCAACTATAACCTTAACTGGGAGCACAACTCAACGAGCTTGAGAGTGTGAATGAACAATGGATGAAAAATCCAAAAATAGTTCTTTTAACATTTTTGTAGGTTACCTCAAGTTCTTAATTAAGAACTGAAATAGCTGAGTTATAATCATTTAAAGGTAGTAAATTCTCCATACCAATAAATCATGAACATTGAACTTGGACCATACTCGTTCTACACAAATATTTCCAATAAACTTTATAATGTCAAGAGGTCACCAACATGTAGAAGGTATACACCCGTATGAGCATGCACACTGACACATGGATGGCCACATGCCTCAATTTGTTTACAAGTATACCACACTAACCTTGACTGTACAACCAAGGATGACAGCTCAGGGTTGTCAGTTGTCAGGGATCAAGTATCTGTGCATGTGTTGTCAGGGTTGTCAGCTGTGAGGATTGCTACTAGATAATGAAAAGAAAATTTCACAATAAGAGGTGCTCTGTTGAATACTTAGAAAACCCACTTTATTAACATGAAAAAACATAGCCTAAAAAATTGTAATGGATAGACATGACTATTAAAAACTAATCGAATAGAATATTCCTACATGCAAAGAATAATAAAGTGAAATACTAATTAACCTTATAATCCTTATTATATGAAATTTCCATATTTTAAATACTTATTAACTCTATAATACTTATTAGATGCAATTTCCAAAAGTTACAAAAAATATATATGACTGAAAAAATTTCAACCAAATTCAGAAAAAGATAAACCAAAATATATACAACTATATAAAAAAATAAATAAAAACTACTAAAAACAACTTATCATAGTCATTTTCGAAATATTCAAAAGTCACAAGAAATATACTTTGCATCGTATGACATCCCGCCACATTAATTTCATATGGACAAAGCCCTGAAAAATAAATCCAAGAATAATTAATAAAAATTTAACTTTTACAAAACCAGCATAGATCCAAATCCCAGGCTCTATGAAGCACCGAGAAGGATCAAATATTTAGAGGTGCAAACCTCTTCTTAAGTATTGCACTCAACTATGAGTTTTGGTGGAGTTTATAATTTTCAATGTTTAAATATTATTTATGATTTCTTATCATTAAATAGTTAAAATATACAATAAGTATTGTCTATTTTGATAAATAAAAAAATTAGATTATATTTTTCATTTACTATTTCTATCAATACAATACCATATCTTCTGATTTAGTTTGGAAATTAAAGTAACATCATTATTTTGGAAATAAATTAACTTCAATCCATTTTAAATAGTTTAATTTATTTCTCTTTTTATATTTATTTCTTGTGGTAACACCATTATTTGGAAATAAACTAACTTTAAATCATTTTTAATAGTTACTAAATATAAAAAATTATAATGACTAAAACAAAAATAAGTTAGACTTGTTTTTACTTTTGCTTTATTGAATTTCAAACATAAAAGAGAAAAACCGCATCGAATCAATGGATATATAAAAGATGTGAACAAATTTTTATCCCTGATCATAGAATTGTAATAATAACATTCTCAAATATTATTATATATAAGAAAACAAACTTTTGGGATACAATTAAAAAAAACTCTACTTGATATTCATAAATATAATCAAGGTATTTATGAATTTCATTGAAATATCAAAATTCACTCATACTTGTTATATCATCCATCATGATCTATCATATGGTTCTAGCATGCCTAAGCAACTTACAACTTTTCAAATAAGATATTACAAAGATACTTGGGAACTTCTCTTATCATATACACAAAATTTCTATAAGCCATATCATGAAAGGAACAAACGAACCAAAAAACAAATGTAGCCGTGTACCAATCAGCCATCAACAAAGAAGACTAAACATTGTTAAATAGGATATATCCTTGAGATAATACAAAACCATCTTTTCTTTCACAAAAAAATATATATATATATTCATGAGAATATATGCCATTTTTACAGAAAATCTACAATAATATTAAATTTTCTAAAAACATATTGGAAACGAATAAATTATCTAAAAACATATTGGACTTATACATTGTTTTCACTCATACACCACATTTATGGAAAACCCAATCTACAATAATCTTGGAATCTACCAATGACTTGTAAAGAAAAGATATTTTTAAAACGGATGTTTCTGAAACTGGAAAAGAAAAGGATACATATTGGTGTTAAAAAAAACATTATATCATTCTCCTACCAATCATTTGTAAGAGTAAAATGTGTTTGAAATATTGGGAAATAAAGATATTGATTAGTGGTTGAAATAATATATTTTTTGAAATTTTACTTAGTGCTTAGTGCTTTGGATTTAAATGTATTAGAAATATGGAACATGAAAATTTTTTGTGAGAAGTATAAATATCATATTTTGAAATATATATATTAAAATATATATGCAATCCAATCCAAAAAAAAATTGGGCAATGCTGATTTTGTCCTAGGCGCCTTTGGAATCACTGCTCTCCAATAAGGGGAAGTATGCGATCCGTGTGCTGATCGCAGGACTTGATTTAGGTGAGTATGGAATTTGAAACCGGATGCTGACGTTGGATCTATAATCCCAACATGTATAGGAATTGCCATTTTGTGAACCATGAAAGTGAGAAGATAAAATATGTTGATTGAAACATATATAGTGCTTTGGTTTCGATTAGATTTTGAATTTATATTTTTAAATGTTAAAAATAGAACTATTATAATGTTTTAATATTTTTTTATGTTGAAAGTCTTAATTTCAACGTATGTGTACTTTAGTCTAATTTCTCAAGTTATTTAATATTATATTTTTCCTTGTGTAAAGAAATTTTTATTGGAATACATCTAGTTTAATTGGGAGTCTGATCTCCTCATTATTATTACATTTTTAAAAGAATTTCAAACATTATTATGATGTACTAAGATTTATTTTCTAAGTGTTAAACAAATCTTAATTTCAACGTATTTGGACTTGAGTCCTCAAGTTGTTTATTTTATTTTTTCTTTATTGTGAGGATCGTGCATAATATATATTTGGCATTATTGATTTTTTAAGAGGAAAGTCGGGGATATTTTCATGATATGAAAGTGGCATTATTGATTTTGTGGAAGTTTATTGGGGTGGGGTTTAGTATAAGTCACGGGAATTACAATGGCCAAATTTTATTTGTAATACGATTTTACCTATGTTTTACTTAAAAATCCAAGAAGTTGACTTCACGCAGTTTTGGTGATGACCAGTTAAAAAACAATATGTCTAATAAAAATTAGTTCAATATTATTAATGGATTTACATCTACATCATAAGTAAATAGAAGTAAATATTTATAGCCGACATTTACATGAGGAACCTTAAAACATCTTCATCATAACCTGAAATCATAAGTAAATAGAAGTAAATATTTATAGCCGGCATTTACATGAGGAACGTTACATAACGTTACAACATCTCCCTCATAATAGAAAATCATAAGTAAATAGAAGTAAATATTTATAGCCGTCATTTACATGAGGAACGTTACGGAACGTTACGTAACGTTACAAGATTTCCCCCATACTGGGTTGTTGAACACCTCTCGGCGCAATAAACAGTATCTCAAATGATTACATGCATTGATTTTTGAAGAAAGACTAGGTCTTCTTCTTACTTATCCATTAGTCGTTGAAATTATGAAATCACCATATTTGAAAATTAGAGGTTTACCAAAAATATGTTTAAATCATCCATGAATGTTTGTCTACAATATTTTAGATTTGAACATGTATAAAGAATATATTTATGGTTTTAGGACAAGCACTTGTTAATAGTCTACAATTTCTAGATTTGAACATGTATATTAAAGAATATAATTATGGTTTTAGGAGACAAAATTTATGATTTATTTTTTAATGAGAATGGTTTTAATCTTTGAAAAAATTAAATTTAATAATCTATAATAAATTTTTAACTTTAAATTTTTAATTATGTAAAAGACATGATGATAATGATTATGATGGTTAGTTGAGACAAACTTTTGTCTATCGGACCTTAAAAAGAAATAAATAAATTGGTTTGCTATAAAATTGTATTCTTATGCTCAAAGAGCTTAGAAATGAGCGTACCAAGGATATAGTTTTGACAAGTTAGAATTCTATTGCTAAGCTAAAAAAGAATAGAAAGGATTGTATCGAGATCACCATAGTTTTGATAAGTTAGAAGATTAGAGAGGTTAGTATTGTAATGAAGATTGTGAAACTACGATCTAATGTGGGTGTACACAGGTGATGCAATAGTAGTAGATGACATTTTGAAGATGCGGGTATCAGTTGTAAAAAAAACATGACATGCTCGATTGAGAGGGTATTGAGTTTAAAGGCACACATGATGAGGATTTTTGATGAACAATGAAGCAGTATAGTAGAACTCAGTTGGATGTTGAATCAATTGTAACATACGCATGTTGTTGGATAGAGATCGTGTGGAAGTGGCTATAGAAGGGAACATTGGCTGCAGATCAAATCGGTTTGATCCAAACATTAAAGAAGTGGTTGCAGAAGTGGAAATAACAGTTGTAGATCTCCTTGGAAAAATCCCAAATATGATGATTGTGGAACTAGAATTCAAGAAATTATAAATTGGTTGTTGAGATGATTAAGTGTTTGGTCAACATGATCCGTTGAATCATGAGATGGGTGAGTTGCCACCCAATGACTAGGGAAATTGGTAAATTTAGTAGTTACAAGACAAATATGGGAAGTGGAAAGCGAAGGGGCACGAGGGTTGGTAGTTGAAGCAAGCACATGAGAAGTTGAAGATGAAAAGTCTTCTATAGAATAATAAATGAGGTATGCACTAAGGAGAAAGTCAATATTGGAGGAATATTTTAAAGAGAGCTTTAGGGAGCCGATCGAAGAGTGGAGCAATCAAAGAGGTTTCCATGGCCTATGGCCTGGAAGCCAAAGGGGGATGAGAGAGCATTCTGAAAATGATGAGAATAGACTATACTATCTAATGCACAAGGAAAAGATATTATGATAGAAGAGGAATGTAATGAATGTTCGGTAATGAAAGAAACCAGAACTAACAAAGTATTTCTGCTATGAACCATAAGCTTGTAAATATTTGTCATAAACAACAGTAAATATTATTTCAATTCTATGTTATTAAATTTATGGGTTGAGTTATCCTTGGTTATTTTATTTTTTTGTTTCTTATTGATAATTTCCATGAGTGGAGTTGTGTGTGTATGTAGCTCTTTGTTGTAGTAGATGTCACAAATCCCTTGTGAGTTGCAGTTATGTGAACGTTGTAACCCCCTATTGACTATGTTCTATAGTGGGACTCTATGGGAAGGACCTTGCTACATAGGCACAACATTCTAAGAGAAAGTGGCTTCCATCCTCAATTCTCTTAGTCTCAAAGAAATGGAAAATACTTTCCTCCCACAATCTCTTAGGGTTTTTCCAGTGCTCAGTTTCACTACTAATATCATGAGGGTGTCACTACAAAGCTCATGAGAGTTCTTTCTTACTCTTATGATATTAGTTTTCTTCTTTGAGCTAGTTAAAATAGAGAGATACTTTTGGTCTTGTACATTAGGGTTAATGACTTTCTTATAGTATCTTAATTCCCACCTCTAAATCATTTTCATCCCACATTTTCTCTTTAAACTTAGATGTAATAATATTTTTAATAGTATTGATATTATGCAAAGTTAGATTTTCACTAATCCCCAAAAGTTTTAACCAAGCCATGGTGTCGTTATGCCAACCTCTATTGAGACACAAGTTGTCTTAACTGGATTTTAAAGCAATCATAGGGATTCTTTGGTCTCCCATGTTACTTATTATGTACTTGTACATTAGGAATCTAATTATCACGATGCTCTTGATGGGAGGAAGACCTGCTTCTATAAGAAAAATATGATAAGATGTATTGCTTTTAATTCGAAAGTTGTAAGTTAGTGTTGATGTCATTAGTCTAGAGTGTACAAAAATAATGACAACATTTTGTTTTCCAAATATTTTCAACATCATCATGCTAATATTATGATATATTTAATCATTATTCATTCTTCAAATTAAAAAAAAAAATGAATTGAAATTAATAAATTCTAAAATAATTTTAATTTAATTTAAATTAATAAATTTTAATTATTTTAAAAATCCAATTTATATAAAACTCTTTTTAAAATTTTAAAAAATAATTATTTAGTTTTTTAATATTTATTATCATTGAAGAAAAGTGTTTTCATTATCCATCTGTTTACTATCATAAATAGCGATGATGATGATGATGATGATGATTAACGTCCAATGAGACCAACTTTGGTCTATCGTACCTTAAGAAGAAAAATACTTGGTTTACTTTAAAATCTTGTTCCTCTACTCAAAAGCTTGCCAAGAAGCTTTCCAAGCTCATTATAGTTTTGGCTAGTTAGGATGTTATAAATGTTTGTATTGTAGCAAATACTATGAAACTTAGATCTAATGTGAGTGCAAGCAAGGCACTCTAAGAGAAAGTGATTTTCATCCTCGGCGCTCATAGACTCATAGAGATGGAAAACCCTTTCTACCCATGGAGTTTTGAAAATAGACCAAGACCCTATTTCGCTATGGAGTTCATGAGAGTTCGTTCTAATATTGGCTATATTAATTTCCTTCTGTGAGCTAGTTACTACCAAGAGATACATTTGATATTCAAAATTAGGATTAATGTCCTCCTTATAGTATCTTAATTTTCTCTTTACCACTTAATTTTCCTCACACAAAAATTTCTCTTTAAACTTAAAAGTAATAATATTTTTGACATAATCATTGTTCTACAAAATATTGTTTTCATTAATGCCCCAATAGTTTAACCAAGCCATGGTATCTTTACACCAATCCCACTTGAGGCGTAGTTTGTTTTGACTTGAGTTTAAATCAATTTTAGGAAGTCTCTCATTTCCCATGTTATTTATCTTATACCTATACATCAAGTACCTATTAATAGTCATGCTCTCGATGGGGGAAAAACCCACTTCTATGAGGAGAATAGGATAAGGCGTATTCCTTTTAATTTTGAGGTTATAACTTATACGTGCTTCTGGATTTGCTTAATATTCCTCTAAGATTCTCTAGAAATGTTGAACCCCCATACTTCACAAACATACAAGATAATAGGGATGACAAGAGTTTCCAAGAGGAACTTCTTTTTATCCCACATGACCAGATTGGTTGTTTTATAGTTATTTTCAAGACCAAAATAAGCTTTCCACCCTCCATTAATCATTTTCTCAATGCTATAGTTCCAATTGAGCTTGTGATGAATATTACAATTTATTTACGTTTTCCACCCCTCATTATTCTTAAACTTGGCAATGAAAATTTTCATATAACCTTATCGCAGAAACTCTCAAATCAGAAGGAACCTTAAGCTCCTCTAGCCTATTCCACATATTATTTCTAGGTACTGTGTCAAAATATTTTCTAAATTCCATAAAGAAACAAAATAGGTCAGACATATTATTACAGAAATCCTCTGTAATGATCCTAAGTGTAACAAGCTAGTCTATGGTTGAATGATTCCTTCTAAAACCTGCTTGGCCTTTAGCCTGCTTACCTTCCATTTCTAGCCATTCATTGATCTTCCTTTCTAAGATAAGGCCATATGCCTTAGCTAAGAGAGGGCTAGTCATAATAGTCCGATAGACAATGAGGCTTTGATTCAAAGGTGTAGGAAACCCTTTCTTGACTGTTAGATTAAAGAGTTTATTGATATAAGGGATGATGACATGCCCTCCAATTTTTAATATTTTCACTTGGTATCCTTCAATGTCTTTGTCTTTTCCATTTGCTAAGCACTTAACCCCGAAGTCTATGTATTCTAAGGAGAAAACTTCTTTCATTGTAAGAAGGGTTTGAATGTTATCTCTGATATCTTGGGATTCATAAATATTTTTAATATAGGAATTCCAATCTTTTAATGAAATTTTATTGTATTCTTTTGTTTTGTGAGTTAGAATTTCCTCCATAATTTCTCAAGAGCCACCTTGTATAGGTGTAGGATATTTTCGTGCCTTTTACTTAAATAATTATGTTTCTTCTTTTAATTAAAGATTTGTAGTGATTTATCTTGTCTATTTTTATTGAATATGTAGTAGCCTAATTTATTTATTTTCTCACATCTTTACACTCTTGATCATACCAATGGTTGGTTCTATTATTGCTAGTTTTAGTCAAGAATTCAATACCAAACTTGTTAATGGATGACGAGAGGGTTGTAGAAAAATTATGGTACACATTTTCTATTTTCTCCATGCTAGATAAAGGAACCAATTCATTTTTAGATCATGGAGAAAAATCTCAACTTTATTTTTATCGATGTCAGGTGCTTTTTGCAATGATAGTTTTCCTCCTTGGGATCGCTATGCATCGCAATATTGAGAGTTATAAGTAAAGGTCTATGATCATTTCGAGCTCATTGTCATTGAAGATGTTGAAATCGATTAATTTTTTGTATATGGGGATAGTAGATATAACATAATCTACGAAACTACTTCTAAGCCCATGGATACAAGTCATTTCGATAGAGTTTGTCCATTTTATGAAACCATTGCAAATGATAAGATCTTGAGCACTACAAAATTTGACCAGCTCAGATCCCAATAAATTTTCACCTAGATCTTCAGAAATTATTTTGCACCTATTATCTAGATCAAGGTCTGCGTCTAACAAAAAAGGATTAGGGTTGGAATAGTTTTTTAAAAGAATAGATTGCTTACTGGAAGTTTGAGCATTGAAGACACCCATCAAAAGGATATTTCCTTCCTTCCTTCCTTAAACTAGAAATAGCATGTTCTAAACCATTATAAGGACAATTTTTTATCTAAATTGGTTCTTTTATAGATGTTGGAATTAATAGGGGGGAAATAACAAATGGTAATGTAGGCTTTTTCACCATTAATGTCTATGATATCTATCCAAATAAATTTGTTGTAAGGGTCTTTATTATAAATTCTAACATGTGTGGATATGTTATTTGATGATATTTATCTATAAATAATTAAAATACAATGTATTTAAAAATGCTTATGATATTTATTTTATTTTTAATTATTTTACTAATTTTAGTTTAAGTTATAAATAGAAATGTATATTTACTACATTCATTGGAATCTTCTTAGGCTATGGGTATATAAGGAAGGAATCAAAGTTGAGCTTGTGAAAGTAAAACCTCTCATAAACCCAAGACAAATTAGGATATCCCTATGACATACATCGTATTATCGAAAATTCATTTGACATTATTCATATATTACATTCCCTTTAGATGAAATGTTCAAAGCAATTGTTGAATTCAAATAATTTCATGAATGCATAGAGTCCTTTGAGTTATTAGAAATAAAGTTGGTTGAAGCACCTATATTACGCTTTCCCAACTTGTCTAAGAAATTTAATGTACACATCGACACATTGGCAATTGTAGTCAGTGCAAAATAACACAACTTGATGGAAATAGGATTGACTATGTGAATGCCTATGCAAACAAAAGTTCAATAAATTCAAATGAAACTACTCGACCACTGAATGGGAAGGACTTCGCATGATCTTTTCCTTAAAAAAAATTCATCATTATTTATTAGCTAACCCTTTTGTGTTCTTTACAGATCATGAAGCCCTAAAATACTTAGCCAACAAACCTTTGCACCGCGGAATAATATGTGTATGGTTGTTATTATTCCAGGAATTTGAATTTAAAATCACAGTCCACCCTAGAAACACTTGTTAGAATTTGAATTCCATTTAGATATTCAAGCAGAAATTTCTAATAATGTTGCACCAATTGAATGGAGAGTGAACATACAAACTAAGAAAAACAAACCACACAAGAAACAAACAAGTATTTCTCATGAATTTACAGTATATTCATCATAATAATTGCAATGTACAAGAGGTTGCAAATAGGAATAATTCAAATGCATTCGATAGAAATTCAAATTTACCAAGTGGATCTGATTGTATCTAACTAAATCTCTAACTCATGGTCTCTCAATACATATTGGAGTTCAACAGATCAACTCCCTGATGTCTAATAACTCAATCAATCAGTGTAAGCTAGTTAACTCAGTGCAACTAAGTGTGGTAGGTAGGAAAAGTGCTCCTCGTCATGCATCCATGCATTATCCATGCATTACTAGCACTAGATAACTGATTGTGAAGTAAATGAAAAAGTCTGGGTCCAAATATCAACACACTAATGTCCAATAGCTCAATCAATCAGTTACAACTAGTTAACTGAGTGCAACTGAGTGTGGTAGCTAGGAAAAGTGCTCCTCCCCATGCATCCATGCATTAGCAATGCATTGCTAGCACTAGCTAACTGATTTTGAACTAACTGAAGGTAACTGGGGGCTAACTAAGACTAACTAGTTCCAACTCCACCTAACTGATGGAGGTTGGGGTCGGGACTCCTAGTTTCTCCTAAACTATACAGATTTCTCTAGAAGGTTCCCAAACTAATGCATGCACATGCAATCAGTGGAAGTTAACCTCTAGCAGTGTTTCCCACACTCTAGTAACTAATCTAGGTGGCCCCATTAATCCAAGTGGACCCAATGGTACTACTGGAACCAAATAAGGAAGTAAGGTTCCTAAGTTAAGAAAATATAACCTAATAGACAGTATGGTTAAGGGACGATTAATAATCCTAACACCCCCCTTGAATCCTAACTTGGACAATTTTGGGATTTGGTAACAAGACCATAGGTCACCCAAATGCAATCTAAAATAAATAATTATGCTTAATACAATGAAGGAAATAGGGGAAAACCTCATGGGAACTACCCCCCCCTCAAAATAAACAGGAATACAAATTTTGAAAAAATTTGTGAAACTGTTTGCTCCTACTATGAAGCAGTAGTATATTGGTTCTTCTGGGCATGTGAACCCATGAATCCAAAAAAAATTCTTATGTCTATAGGAATCTTCCTCTTCGGAAGAAGAACAATGCACTCAACTGGATAAGAAACATAAACAGCTGCACGGTGAAAACTGGACCCATGTAGAGTAGCTTGAATCATCTGAAGAGAGAGAAAAGGTTATTGGGATTTTGAACCATGTGAGGAACACCCAAGAAACTGATATATATCATCCTTGAAAATCAAACCATGAGTGGTAATATCAGCCCCAAGTGTTAGGAGCAAGTGTCCAGGACGATGCAGAATGTCTCCCTCTTTACTAATTCTGTGAGGAGATGAGCATGTGACCAAAGGTAGAGAAGCCCTAGGACTGTGGAGAGAGAATTATTGAGATCCATAATCTGATATAGCTTCATAAATATCCAATATTTCACAAAATGTGATATCAGCAAATTCATAAGAAAGAACTAACATCGAATCCTCAACAACAAAATTGAAGGAGACTTGTGGTGCTTTATTTATCACACCAAAATTGGAGAAACCGGTTATAAGAAATACTGAAATATCTTGAATATTGAAACCTAAATCACATATTATCAGATCAGAAAATAAATCAGATCCAAAAATATTCATATCATATCTAAAACTTTGCTCCACCAAGACGGTATATGCACAATTTTCTCCTTCTTCAAAATTCTTATTTTCAATGCATGTAATCCTGTAGGATTTTACTGGAAGCTCTAGATTAATGAGAGTGAATGTATCACTCTTATAATCTGATATTATTTCCAAAATATCACTGATATTACTGATATGCAAACCAAAAACATAATTATAGATAGAGAAATCAAATTCCTCTACCGTTTCTAAAACAGTTACTTGTAAACTATGCACAAAATTTAAAGAATTACTGGAGAAAGTTTTGAAAGAATAGGAAGAGTGTTTTTCTTCACAAATAGAGATTTGAATGTATTCTTCTATATTATCCATGTGAGTAGATGAGATATCAGAGATATCATACACTTCTGGAGAAGCAAGAGAAGGATTCACTTCATGGATACTTTCTTCCATTCGAATTGATTATAGGGAAAAATATTCTTCTTCTTCACACTACTACATTTTGACCAAAAATCCGACGGCCGTCATGTCGGATTTTCGACACTTCCCTGTCGCATGTACGACACTTTGATTTTTTGTTAAGCGTCGGATACTTGGCGTCGCTTAAGCAACACTTAAGTAACCGTCGCTTAAGCGACACTAAGGTAACCGTCGCTTGAATTTAAAGCATCGGTTATCCGACACTGATTAAGCGACAATGACAAAAAAAAATTAAAACTTTTGCACCCACAGGCGTCGCTTAAACGACGGTAAGACTGAGTAAGCGTTGAATCTGCGACATAACGAACTGTCGCTTAAGAGACGGATAGAAAGGAAAGTTGTCGAATAAGCGACGGAAACAAACAATAACTGTCGGAATAGCGACGGCTGTAAGCGTCACTTAAGCGACGGATAGAAAGGAAAGCTGTCGAATAAGCGACGGAAACAAACAATAACTGTCGGAATAGCGACGTCTATAAGCGTCGCTTAAGCGACAGCAATGATTTTTATTTTTTTTAAATATTTACACAGTTACGTAGCATATAATCCAGAGTTTCAGTCCATAGTTATTTTCATAACCTTTTGCTGGTATAGTTACTAGTAAATTGATAAATTTCCCAACATTTGGAGCGCTCAAATGCACCTGCAAAGGAAAAGAATAAGAACAGAACTATGGCAATATAAAAGAAACTAGAACCAAAGAAATTGTGTATATTGCTAAAATGAAAGGAATTGCCCTGGAAAAAGTCACATACTAGCCTGGCGAAGATAAGCAATATAGAGTTTTTCAATCCTACAATCTCTAAAGTTTCCATGCGCCTGACAAGAGCTACAACAATATCTCTGATATGTAGTGCCATGTGTGACGACAAATGTAAAATAAGTTGTAAAATATAGCTCCCAACAAAGAGTGACCCAGAATTGTCCAAATCTGGGTTTAAAAGTCTGAAATTGTAGAATAGAATTATTAAGTCAAAACATATAAGAACCAGGACTTGACGGTATGTACATTGTAGATCATTATATGGCATGTAATAGTATTCACCATTGCCATGCTTCACAATATGGCACACATGAAAAATATGTCTACTCCGATATGCATCCCTTTTGTTTCCAGGCCATATTTTGCCAATACAAATATTTGCAACACCATTGCACATATAGGACCAATGGAGGGCAGCACCCGCGAGACAAGGGGATGCAAGCACCCCGGTACATCTTTGATAGCCTGTTGCAGAAACAGCAAGCTAAAACTTGAGCATTAAATGTAAGAAACCATCCATCCTAAGATATAACACCCACTCATAATGTGCCCTGAGATTTGCATTGACAACCTCAAAGATTGATACAAAAGAAGAAACCTATCACCGGTTGAAGCATGATGATTTTAAAAGAGAAAAAATAACAGCCATCTCTGAATTGAGCAATGTGTTTGATGGTAGCAAAGTGCCAGAAGGGTCAGCATTTGGTGGTATTGGTGTTGACAACTTGTGCAACAATCAGCCGGGTTTTTCCTTGAACAGCAAAAAATCTACTGCAGACATGCTCAATGTTGTAAGGCACAATGTAATGGCTGTCAGAACAGTAGACAATACCCCAGTGGTGGAAGTTGGGGAAGCAGAGACAGCTCAGCAATCAGTCACCAATATAAAGTGCCCAAAATTTGACATCTCCAGTATCAGGCATGATGACTTTTCAAAAAACATGGGTCTTTCATTTGACCAATTTCCCTTTGTCTGCTTTAAGCATGGATTTTCAAAAAACGAAGATCAATCACGCACAATAAATTCAGTAAATGATGAGAAAGATGGACCAGTGTTTGATAAGACTGTGAAGGTAGAAGATGCAGCAGCCTACACAAACCTGTCAGGGGACATCGAACCAAAGAACTTTGGAAATGCAACAGCCATCGATTTCAACACTGGTATTAATGAAAGTGATGCTTCTGATAAATACAAATTTGAGATTGACCTTGAAGTGAACAGTACAGATATTCATTTTCATGACTCTGCGACGGCCGCTGCAATTTTTTTTTTTTTAAATATTGTGAACCTTTGTACATATGTACATCAAGAATTTTACTTCAATGAGCCAGAGCGAAAGAGAGGTAAGACAAGATCCCCATGACCAACTCTGCTCCAGCTTGAAAAGAATTTATATTTGCATGAAAAATTCAAGGGTTTTTTTGAAACAGACAGTATATATACAAATAGATTCTGCTGACTGAATAGGTTAATTACAAAGAATAATTTTATATACATCTTGCAAATAAAAAAACACCTCATTAATTTCAGCTCATGTTGCTGAACAGATCATCCAATGCAGTGTATAAAGGTGCAGCTGCCCTTGGACTTTTGACAGAACCAAGTAGAATGTCTATAGGTTTAAGATTTGGTTCTCCATAGAAACGCAAATTTGTATCAGCTCGAGTCGATAAAATGTTTCCCTCAAGTGACAGTCCAATAAATGCACCTGCACTCAAACGGGAAATGGATTGTAGAACCATCAAAATCAGAAAGTGATAAAAGAATGCATCCAAAATCATGATGCAGAAAATGTACAAGATAACTTAGATTACTGCTAGACTTTGGCAAGATACTCTGAGGGTAGGAGAATAATTCATTTAATATACAAGCAAGGAATCAAATCTCCACAACATATGATTTAGAATTTCATAGATTACAGTCCAAAACGCTGCTCTCAATTTAGACTCTTTTCAGTGTAATTGAAGTTGCATAACAAATATCCTCTAAAATGTGTTATTGATAATGCTGCTCTCAATTTAGACTCTTTTTAGGGTAATTGAAGTTGCATAACAAATATCCTCTAAAATGTGTTATAGATGAAGAATAAAGCCAAATAAAAAATCAAACCTTTGCTACAGCTGTATGTGTAACAGGAAGCGAATCCAGCATTACCAGCTCGAAGATCTGCTTCTGCAGCTCTTCCCAAAAATCCAGCTGCTGCGCTTAAACCTGCACCAAAAGACAAATGTATTCGACTACTAAAATCTCTGACTGCTTGATAATTGCGAAGCACAATAACAAAATCAGTAAGCTCTCCACCCATCTGTATGTAACCAATACAATAACGAAGTCAACTACCTCTTCA
>LPNX010423571.1:6535-33754 GCA_001517045.1 Pseudotsuga menziesii
GACACCTTGTAAATCGTCGCATTTGTTTTAACATGGTTACTGAAATAGTAAGCTAGTAGTCATTGGATTACCAAAGAGACCACCTTGCTTGATTTCTCTTTTACAATTGGCTTTACCTTATTTCCCTTTCTCGTAGTGAATGGATTTTATCTCATATATACATTTTATGTGCGTGAATAATAATAGCGTTGAGATTGCAATAAGATTGAAATAAATAGAAAAGGATTGATAATATACGAATACCCTTGTAATCAAAATGCTGAGATTGAGGGGGAAGATCTAAATGAGATACCGCCGGAAAATGGAAGAAGAACCTACCTCTTTTAACACATTATGGTTAAAATGTTCATCAGATCATGGTTAGAGCATAGAGGTGGTATTCCACAAGTTTTCCAAGAGAAAAATGAGGTGTTCCAGAAGTTTTCCAAGATAAATATGGTTGAAGGTGATAAATATTGTTGAAGGTGCTATCAGAGAAGGTTCAATGATAGTCATTTCGAAAAATACAAACATGTGGTGAATTATTACCGAAAGGGAGATCCTCTTATCTTTTACTGCGCTCTCTCGTTTGATTATTTTTATTAGTCCCTGCCCTTGGGCTGGCAGGGACTCTATGAATCGGCTTGCATCCGTTTCAATTAGGTTGCACAAAAACCAAAGACATTTACACAAAAGCCAAGAATACTTACGCTAAGTGTTTTTATTGCATAATATTATAATACGATAATTTCAATAATTGAGAAATCAATAACATAAAAAATTATTTGTTAGCCAATCATTGAATTTGACCTCTTATTTGGCCTCATCTCGAGGCGTAGTGCCATTATTTCTATAAAAACTTTAGGTAAAATGCACATAACTAAATGTTTTTCTATCAAACTAAGTAATGCCAGAATTTACTTAGCATTACTTCAAAAAGTAATTATAACATTAAATGTTATGAGACAATCCAGATGGGTATGTTGTGTTTGTTGCATGAACTTGCAATGGCACCTATCCTTGCTGCACCGCCAGCTACACCGCCACCTCCTCGTAGTTGCAATGTGGCAAGTGTTTGTGGCCACACATATGATGTATGAGGTAGAAAGAATCTGGGTTCGTAAATGTCTGCAATAGGCTTGCTTCTTAGCTTGTTGCTTATTGCATGTTATCCATATTTTTTGCATGTTCTCCATGTGTTAACTAACCATAATTTCACTTTGTAGCTTCTGCATGTTTCCCATGCGTTAACCATATTTTTGTTAAAAGCTTTAAAATCACCATCATCCGAAGTTTTAAAATCACCATTGTCTGCAAAGCAAGATCTGGATTTGCTGGAGCTGGAAAATGTTCTCATCTTTGAGTAGCAGGAGCTGGAGAGCGTGAGTATCAGGAGCTGGAGAACGTTATAGACATGCACATGCCATAATTAACCTTCATCAATAGCGTGGGTATAAGTTAAGGTAGGAGGAGCATTTGATCCAGTTGATGAAGCAGGCAGGCAGTTCTTCAATTGCAATTGAAGCAACAATTTCATCTATCGATATTATTGATACTACAGTCGATCTAGCCTTTTATATTGGTGATGCTATTGACGATGTGATAACAACATCGCTACTGCCCCGTTCTCTTGTTGGGTTTCTTTCCCTAAATGATAAGCATATATACGCGTAAGTGATAACCTTACAAGCAAGAGATGCACATGAGATGAGCTCAAGACCTTTCAATTCTTCAATGGACTATTAATCTCATTCTCCATTCTTCATGATTTCGTTGGCTTAAAATTTGGATTCTGTTACACTTCCTTCCTTATCGAGTTTCGACTAAATGAGTTGCCTCAAATTTTACTGTATTCTCCAGCGATGAAGATATGATCTAGCCTTTATCAACAATTGAAAGAGTTTGAGTCAGCAAATGAACACATCTTCAGTGAAATCGTGGTAAGCTTCCATTGAAATCTGTAGCGAAGAGACGGTATGATGATTCTCCATTCTCTTGATCTAATTTCTTGAATGAATGTATTGCTCCAAAAATACATGCAAACAAGAATACAAACTATTATCATATATGTAAAATCTAGTTACAAAAAAATTAAGAATGAAACAAAATCAAACCATAACTAAAACTAAATTACAATATAAGATTACTAGCGAGTTATTTGAGAGACTCCCACTAAATTACAATATAAGATTACTAGCGAGTTATTTGAGAGACTCCCTCTTGTTGGTTGCACACTTGACGTTAAAGAAATGACAAATTCAAGCTATTATAATGGTTTCTGATTTGAACAACTTCCTTCTAATTATACTCTCCAGTGAATATAATTCTAATAAGAAACCAAACTGCATCTCAACATAGTATAAATTAAAATTTATACACGATCATCAAAATGACCATTTCAGATGATAGTCGCTCTACAAACAGACTCATCGTTTCCTTTTCTCTTTCCAAAACACCTGTCTCAATTGTGAGACTCCACAGTTTTTAACTTCACAAAAATAAAAGCCACATCATGTAGCATTCCAAGACAAATCTGCTCATGTAGCACTCCTAGACAAATTTGCATCAGAGAGCAGTCACCCCATGACTGTCTCTGCAACGACGACGAGAACTGGGGTAACCACTGCACTTGGGTTATAAGTACAAAGCAAACATATTTTTTGTCAAAACAACTCAATTCATAGACTCAATGCCGGATAGAACAAACAACACACATAATCTTAATGTGTCGGTATTCATAAATAGCTTTCTCCTCAAACCTTCATCTGGTTGCCACTACTTTCAATCTTATCACTTATGCATTTATGTATAATGAGTTGCTTACTAGTCAAGATAGCTCATAGAAAAAAAGGTAGCTTAGTCCTAATGCTTTTAGAGAAGAGCATTTGAAGGTAGGTATACTGCACTTACAAGCACTTGAACTCTCTTAAAGAAATGGGCATGAAAGGTGACATGTATCCCAGCCACCTTAGTAACTCGTTCCTTAGTCCCTAAGATATAGGCTAGAAGATCCATAAATTAGAGAACAAGAAGAATATCCATACCTTCTTTAGCGAGATCCAGTTCATAAGCCAGATTCTGCTGATGTTCGTGGTCGACATCCAATTTTTGATAAGCAAAACCGAGAAGCAGATGTTTAGTCAATTTATTTGGTTGATGATTGCTAGGAGCGATCTTATATTCACAATTCATAATGTTATACTTACATCCCACCATTGATACATACTTGCTTGATAGAACAGATAACGCAGGTCGTCGAGGTGACTCGCTCGGTCTCTTCAGAGCCAATAACTCATAACGGCTCTACAGAGCCAGTAACTCATAATGGATCTATCGCTCTCACATGGTATTTTGACAGCCAATTTTGCATCAAGTTCAGTAGATAGCACATGCGTATGGCCCAGGGCAGAGCTTTCAATAAGCAAGAATGACAAGGTTTATAAGGCATAAACGCTCAATGCAAAGGTTTCTTGATTCCCACTGTTTGGGACATAAGACACCTTCATATCTGTGTAAGGAGAAAATTCCATGTGGCTTGGGTGCATGGAATATGTGGGCTCATGGAAGGAACAAATGTCTTAAGTCTATGAGCATGGAATTGTGAATTGTGGGGGGCAACCAAGAAACAAATTTCTTAGTGCTTCTGAGCATGCTCTTTGCACCGCCACTCTCACCATCCATTGTGCACTCGAATTGTCTTTTCAATGATTTCATTCTCCTAGACATCTTGGCATTTGCATCTTTGTCTTGGATTAAATGCAACCATGCATCCCAACACTGGGAAACAAAAAACAAAAGTAAAAGCTATTCTTTCAATGTCTCTACATTCCAAAACTCTATTGGTAGTTCAGGTAATTTTAGCCACACGCTAAATGAAACAATTTTCCTTTGTATAATACAAACCTGCTGCCATTTCCTTGAATCAAGAAGTGAAGGGCCCCAGTACTGTCTATGCTGGACAAGATTCCTTTTTGTATATACTTTGAGCGAAATTTTATTGCAAACCATCTTCTAATGACTCAATTTTTGAAATTTATTTATCTTAAGAGCCCGTGCTTCTCCATCCATTTGTAATCGCGGTTGGAGCTTTTTCCATGAGAACTAAGATATTTTCCATCCCAACATCTTCTCAGCCCAACATCTTCTCCCAAGATAATAATAACCTTTTCCTTGCGCATCCTAATCATTTCTTTTTGTTTGATCTTCCAATAGTTCAATTCTAGTAGCTTTGCTTTCCTACTATAAATTCCTTCTCTTCACTTGCAAGCTCAACCAGGGATAAACCTCCAATCCCGTTCTAACGAAAAGCTTTGTCATTTTAATTTCCATCTTACCGACGCTTTATTTGCTAGGATCAATTCTGGAAATATTTTTTATAATCACCCACCTCTTGTGGAAATGAATGACATTTTTCGAGCCTTGCAACATTAGTGTCCTCCTTGACACTTGCAGGTTTTGCCTTGATTCGAAATGCCCTTTTAACGTTATCATTTGATTTTCCATTCCATATAGATTAATGATGCATCTTTTTTTTTCCACGGAAAAAGGGTTACATTATCGAACGCAACACATCGCTCATAACACAAAGGTTTACTTGTGCAAAACACTGGAAAGTCTCTACTATGAGTCTCTTCTATGAGAAGAAGGTAATAGCTATAGGAGTTATGAAAAGTAAAAGATACAATGTGACAGATTCAATGATACACCAATGAACGATGAGGTTCTTAATGGTGGATAGGGTCAGAAAAACCGAATCGATGGAGGATTCAAACACATATAATGATCAGGACTCGGTCAAATGCTTATATCTTAGCCCCCGTCTCTGGCACTTTGATATTGTCCAGTGCATATACTAGTGGTGCTTCTCGAACTAGTTAACCAACTAATTAACCTTTGATTCTGATGCCTTTGCTACTATCTCTACAGGTTCAGGGCTTATTGGGCAGCATTGCAGATGAACCATTATCCTTGTTGTCCCCAGCCAACCCAAACAATGGGCATGACTGAACATACGGAGTCCACATTGTTGACTGGAAGCATCCAAGGCCTTCAAATCAAGCACTCAGACGGCATGTGGATTATCATCCCCACAATACCCAATGCATTTTTCATCAACGTTGGGTATCTTTTGCAGGTAACGCTCGCTCATCCTTCGAATATAGCTATCGAAGCTGTTGGGAATAACAATATATCCAATTGGATTTAAATTTTAAATTGCATGCAGGTCCTTAACAAATACAAAAGTGTGGTTCATCGAGCTGTTAACAATAGCAATCCCAGACTTTCTTTTGCATATTTATGGGGTCCTCAGCTAGAGGCTGCTCCGCAGCTAGTCGATTCCAAGCACCCTCTCCTGTACAAAGTTCTTACATGGAATGAATATTTGGTTGCATGGGCCAAACATTTCCACAGAGCCCTTGAATTCTTTACACACATTCAATAAGTTGTTCAGACAATAGAAACTGTCCATCTGCATGTGCTGACAACTTGTAGTGTGCATCTATTGAATCCAAGAATTCACTTCAGAGAGCGCCACTTGAGAATACCACTTTCTGCTTCCAAACAAAGCTTAAAGAAGCCGAAATACCTATTGTATTACTGTTACACCCTTGCTGTTTGATCTACAGAATATGTACAAATCTTACGATCACCTGTTGTACATTAATTCAGCTGACCTATGTGTACCCAAGGGAGTTGCAACTTTATCATTTTGGTTGAATTATAAATCTAAAGATATGTTTTGGTGTACACTTTGTTGAAATTTGACCGACAAACAAAACATCTTATACATATAATATTATACAAAACATGTGCTTTCACCTGCCAACACAATATAGCCTATAAAGTTTTCTAGCTTTGCTCAAAGCATTTTATTGATAGATTGTACTCTCAAAAAGACTCGAAAAACTTTCTAAGTTTATTGTAATTTGACAAATTACAAATCTAATAAAAAACATATTTTCTCATGGCATTATTTTGAGCAAAGTTTTCTAGCTTTGCTCGAAGCATTTTATTAATAGATTTACTCTAAAAAAGACTCGAAAAACTTTCAAGTTTATTGTAATTGGCAAAATTTCGAAAAACTTTCAAGTTTACTGTAATTGGCAAAAGTTCAAGTTGAGGAACAAGAACCTTCTTATCTTATGATCATATGTTCAAGGCGAGATCTGATGGGTTTATTGCTACTGCATCTCTACAGGTGCTATCCATATAGACAAGATGTTCAATTTCTAAAGGCAGAGCACCATCCTATAAGTTTTAGTCAATAGACAAGATGTTCAATTTCTAAAGGTAGGGACTTGCTACCTTTAGCAACTTCCCTTGTTCTAATATGCAGATTCCACTTCTTGATTTTATGAATTGCTAATCTGCGATATAATATGTGCATATATTCAAATAAAATTCATATAAACGACAAATAATGTGTCAAGTGTTTGAAAATTTGGCGCTAGTTACATCCGGGTGAATTGATGCAGTACAAATATTTGGTTGGGCGAAGGGGGAACGCTCTGAAAAATAAAAGGAATCTTTCCTTTCCAATTCTCTCCCTGTTTTCTCCTATGATGTTACATGGGAAACATAAAATGAGAGAAGAAGAATACGAGGCAAAATGTGAGAAACTTTTTTAGACCATTATTTCTATTATTGTGATTATTGAGGAAAAATAAATACAATATATATAGGCATTATCACATGCAATACCTTGGGTAAATACTACGGGCTACAAAATACCATGGACCCAACAAAGCATATGATCAGATCACAAATGGTAGGCTTATATTGGACCAATTCACCCAACAATGACATAAGGCGAAATGTAAACCCTAGATTGAACCATAACGAGGGTCAATGAACATGAGGGACCAAAGGTGGTGTCATAATGAGGCTCAATGAATCATAGTGACCAAAAAGGACCAAACGGACCAAAAGTAGGTTAGGATAGTCTAAATAGGTGTGAACACGTGCATGAGGTCATTAGGGGTTAGGCTTTGGACCCTTTAATGAGCAGTTTGACCAAATACAGTGCATTAGCGCCCTTGGTCCATACTTATCACATAAAATAGGGAAATAGGTTGCCTTCCTCATTAATGCATGAGTTTGACTCCCCAAAACAAGGAACATGGGCGCACTTGTGGACAAACATGATCTTATGGCATAACTTGTAGTTAAGTGTGGACAAACTATGGTCCAAGACACCAAACTAGGCGCTGGAACCCTTTTCACACTGGGTAGAACAACATGAAGGTCCATGACATAAATATGATGGGAATATTGTTCTAACAATCTCCTCATATAAGCGAGGTCATCCAAGTCTACTGAATTGATCCACTGTTCAGTTAAGCATACCATGGGTGTAGGTAACTTGTAGTAAGTTTCAAGAGTGAATGTACTGAATGGTTGAAAAGAGGCAATGGCCTTTCCTTTGGGGTCTTTGACTAATATGTTGTCTAAGTCAACTTTTGGAAGCAACCATGCGATGACTTATGAGTGGGGAAAGAGGGATGGCTTGGATATTACTTTATGTAAAGTTGATTTCTTGATATTATGGTACACTACTATGTCCTCAACATCTTCAAGTGGGATGGAAGGAAAGTGTTCATATTTGAACATTTGATATATTTCTCCCTGGTGGAGGGAGGTCCGAACATTGGTGTTGTGGTCTATATCACCATAGTTGGTTCAAACAACCACTTCCTCTTCTTCCTTGGATTAGGATAAAGAATGACCATTTTGTCCTTAGATTTGGTTCTCTTGTAGGCCATATCTTCTTCTTTCAATTCATCATCATCGAATTCAAAAGCACTCATATTGTTAGCATGTTAGCAAATAATCACAAACCAAGAAACTCAATGAAATCAGGCGTTGGGGAATGAAATCATTATCGATAAATTAGTGATATGGGTTGACTCTACAATGGAGGAGGAGTCTCCAAGGGAAAAGTGCCAGTGTTTTTAGTGTACTTGGTCTAGTAATGGAAGGGAAACAATAAAATGGGAAAAAGAGTGAAACTATCTCGATCAAGTTGATAAACTCAAGATTTGGTTGTGAGAAAGGTGTGCCACGATAGGGAGGTTTTCCCTTTTTTTCGAAATGGGGCCAATAAGAGCCGTCTATTTGTGGGTGTCTCTTAGGGTTTGGTTTAGGTAAAAAGGAAAAGGTTTTTTCACTAGAGGAGGATCCAATGGTCATTTGAAAATCAATAGGGCCAAATATGGGGAGGCCAATAAAATGGATACTAATCTTAACCATGGTAAAAATTCAACAATTAGAATAAAAGGAATCTAACCTAAAGAAAATTGGAAATTGACAAGTGTAGATGGGATGTACGTACCCCCTAGTGTTGAAATTGATGAGTCAAAATGGTTTTCCTTGATTGGTTTCTCAGTAGTCTGGTCACCTTATCATGAGGGGGTTTTCTTGCTAAGCATAAAGTAATGTTTTGGTATTTGGGGTGGATTATATACATTGGTAGACTTCAAATCTTATGCAATTTAACTTATAGTGCTTTTGAAATCCAATCGGGTCTTAGAGGCTTAATCCTCTGATGTATCAAATGATTAATATATCATTTCAAAGATGAATGAAACAATTATGTGTATGTTGGCAAGTTAGACTCTTCTCTGGGTGCTTATGAGAGGATTAGCATGTTCAGGCGCTGTAACATCAATGATCTTGGCCTCTAGTGAAGCGACATAATGTTTAGGTGAATGCTTATTGTGGAATTTTCTAGTTAATGTTCTAGTGTGTTAGAAGCTTAAAGCTCTAAGGGTCCAATAAATCATTTGAATTATTGCTTAATCGCTCGATGTATCATTGAAGCAACCCATTACGTTGCTGGTCCATGTAATATGAGAGTTTGGATTTACCAATGTTTCAGAGGTCTAGGGGATTAACTTGTTGATGTTTTGGCGAAACTAAAGAATCAACTCACCAAAATGTCACCAAATTAATCCCTATCTTGCCGAAGCTTCACCACTTTTATTGATAAATAGGTCGATGTATCAGAGGTTAAATTATTTAACTCTTAAAATATGATTGAGTTAGTTCTCAAGATCATTAACACTTCACCAAGTTACACTTCTAACTTAGTGAAACTTCACCATGTTAAAGGAAAACGTGTCGACATTTCAATGGATTAAGTACTTAAGGATCTATTGTTTTATCAGGTTAAAGGACTGACTCGTTGAAGTGTCACTGAGTTAGAGGACTAACTTTTCGATGTTTTAGCAAGTGAGGTGAATGCATTTCCAACATTTTGCTGAGAATGAGATTAAGGAAAAAATAAAAACTCTACAACAATTAAGTGTTTTGTTCCTTTCTTAGGCTTCCTCTTTGGGTGGTTTTAAGTTGATACTAGGTTAAAGGTAGTTTAAGCATAGACGATCTGGTTAGCTTAGTCAAGTAGGTCCTTTGAACAGAAAACCAAAGTAAAAAAAAGGCAATTAGAGATAACCTTTTACAAGCATGCCTCATTGAAAAGGTGGGTAACTTGAGAATATGGAGGCCTTGTTAAACAAAAGTTTATTTGAGACATGGCTCTTGATACAAAAATTTCAATTGGGGCCCCAAGTTGTAATAACTTGGGAAGTTGCCGAGGGATCTTTCACCTTCCTCATGAATCCCTACCCCAAGACAATATCAAAGTCTTCCATCGGGACATTCATGAATTCCACCACCCACTCCACTCACCAAGTCTCGAGGTCATACCAATGGCTGTGTCAACCATCTTTTCCACTTTTGAGTTCGCTGCCCCAAAGGAAGTTTGTATATGCTTAATCTGCAACCCAATCTCCTTCACAATGTCTTCCCTCATGAACTTATGAGTCGTTGCACTATAGAACATAACTTGTATTGTTTTTTCATTCATTTCTACTGAAACATAACAAAGTCTAGTATGGTCTTTCTCTTGGATTGCCACTAGCGTTTCCTCTGACATTGCTCCCAAGACTTGTAAAATCCTTAAAGTAGGATTCTCAATTTGTTCCATTACAATAAGCTTTTGTTTCAGTGGACAATTCTTCACAAAATTCTCTTTCACACAAATCCAACAAGATATGGGATTACCCTTTTTGTTAGGTGCTTCCGAGGGCTACTTGAACTTGTTCTTGATAGTCTTTCCAAATGAGTTTCCCTTTGCTTTGTCCTTATTCTTGTTCTTTTCAACTAGTTTCTCTCCTTGAGAACCCTCTTCACCTCGAGAGTTACCTTTTTCCTTTGTCTTGTAATCCAATATCTTATGATTCACCGAGGTAATGGTGGTTGCAAGGGTTTGCACATGTTCATGTTGCAAGTCACTTTGTGCCAAGGGTTGCAACCCTTTCATCGAGTGGAATAACCTCTCTACTTCTATCATGTCTTTGATTTCCAACAAAAGGCCTGAAAACTCCTTGATGTAAACTTGGATCCTTCATGTATGCTTTATATTCAATAACCAATTCTATAGGATCTAGGACTGGTTTCTTGGTCCAAACTAAGCTTTCAAGGCCGTTTTAATCTCTACCCAGTTTTCAATCTTTTCTACAACACATCCTATTTCTAATTCTTCCACTAAGTTACGCCGCCAAATCTTTCTAGTCCATATTAAGAAAATTGCAACAATGTTTACCTTGGCCTCATTTGAGCTCTCGTCCATCTGATCCAAGTACTTCTCTATGTTCCAATAGAAGTTGTCAATTAACTTAGCATTCTAGGTGCCATCATACAGTTCAGGATCCTTGATCTTTATCTTCATAGGAGCCAACAAACTACTCCCACTCACAACGACTCATTTTAACAAGCTAATTGTCACATATTTCTATATAACTTTCCCAACATTAGTCTTTAGCAACTCTTCCACCACTTGTGTTTGTTCACCGAAGTTGGTCTCTTGAGCCAATGTTGTGGTAAGAAGGTTTGTTGTCTCTTAACAATCAACAATCGTCCTAGTGAAAGATTCATGTATGTTGGTTACTTTTGCCTCTAAGGAGTTTGTCCTCTCCTCATTTTTTCCCAGAGTGTTGTTCATGGAATCAATAACCTTTTCCAAGTCCCTAACTTAGGTTCTAAACATGGTTTGTTGATCATTGCTATCACTTCATGGTGCGAAATTGGAGTCTTCCATGACCTTGTGCCCAAAAATAAGAATTTTTTTATGTCACAGTTTGTTAGTTTCATTTTCCCAAGTATGTCTTGACACAATACTGAAGGTGCTACTGATGATGTACCTATAGTTTTCTCGGCGTGCTTCCAAAGGCCTACCTGAGCTTCGACTAATGTTGTCACTAGTTTTTCCCAAGCGTCTGCTAGTGCACTACTGTAAGAGCTTTACCCATACTTCTTAATGTGTTGTAAGGGCTCTTCTTAGAGTTTTCCTATGTGTTATTGCCAATTCTATGTGAAGTTTGTTGACAGATTATTTATCATGCTCAGGCACAAACTTGCATTTCATAAACTCTTATGATACCTGCAAACTTGTCAAAGGTTCCACACCCTTGATTCCAAGTTCTCCCAAGTGTGTTGAAGAGTGTTCCAAAACCTATTTAGCAACCTACAATAAAAGACAAAGCGCTTAGTTTTACTTTGATACCAACCATTAGATATCCATAGTATACCTGATCATTTTCCTTTCGAACTTGGAAACTTTACCAAATTCACATCAGGTATCTAATGTCGTGTGACACTGCCTTGTTTCATACAAAGTGGTTAGACCCTTCCATGCCTACTAAAACTAGACTATGCCTCTTCACCTAAGGTATACCCATAACCAAGCCTTAGACCACATGCCATCATATGCAACTAAGTCCTGCTTACCAAAGATCATAGACAATGGGGTACGAGTCCAACTGCAACCTTAAACATCCCGACAATACTTATGTTCAAGTTATACCACTTAGCCAATTTCACAAGTTAACCAAGAGTAAGCATTGTATCGCATAAACAAAACATCATTTAACTCATACACAAAGTAACCATACACATTTATAAGGTATAACACGACATCCAAGTTAGATGCCTTAATGTTGAATTTTAATCCAATTTTCAATCCTTGTTTATTATTGCACAGTAATTCCTCAATCATTTATTTCATCCCACAATTTTTTTGCATAATCAATATTCACTTGTAGCAGAAAATAAACAAGGACCACTAAAAGAATACCATGCACAAGAGACACAAATATTTTATCTTGGGAAACCCAAACAACGAGAAAACCCAACAAACTTTTCTCAAAAGAAATTAATCCTATTTCAAGTACAATACCAAACCCGAAGTTGAGCCTTAGCAAAAGAGAGGTTCACCCTCTTTCACAAGAAACCCTAACAAGGGTAGCTATTTCAAGAGAATAAGAGAATAAGGGAGCCCCAAAAATTATACTTATGCCTTTGCTATGCCTTCTTTGGAGGTGCACACTCGTGGATAGAAGAAGATGTGATGTGAATATGTCAAATGAAGTGTGATGACACTTATATTTACTTTCTTAAGTTGACTTGATTTACACTCTTGAAGTCGACTTGTAATTTTGACTTCTTGGGCCAAGTTCCCCCTTTTGTTGGGGTATTAAGCCCTTCCTTGCCTTCCACTTTCTCTGGGACTTCTTCAATGGATTATCTTGACTGCTTTGGTTATTTCTTCCATAGAGCTCTAATGTTGATTTGACCATACTCTAAGAAGTCTCAGACACTTCTTAGAGCCAATGTCAACTGCACCATTAGATTAGGCTTTGTTTATACCACAAGGGATGAAATCCCTTATCACACAGACAAACCAACTCACTCTACCAAGAATAGATCACTCTGATTATGGAGCACTCCCACATAGAGTATGCATGTAACTTCTAGCCTCCTATCTCTCATAGTCAATCCACATTACTAGAGAAGACTACGCATCCAAGCCTCAATACACATAGTCAAAACATATGATTAATTAGGGCTACGAAGGGGCCATTCTATACTGGGGTTGCAAACCAATCTAGGAGAATGATCTGCATAATGTTTTCCTG
The DNA here is from genome assembly GCA_001517045.1 of Pseudotsuga menziesii. Taxonomy (NCBI): domain Eukaryota; kingdom Viridiplantae; phylum Streptophyta; class Pinopsida; order Pinales; family Pinaceae; genus Pseudotsuga; species Pseudotsuga menziesii. The sequence continues at coordinate 19,492 of LPNX010423571.1, forward strand.
AGGCTGGAACCATGGAGAACATCAACACTTAACACTTTATTAATGAGTATGTATAGTATATAACAAAGAAGGACAACCCAAAACACATGCACCTCTTTTACAACAAAGTACAAAAAAACAAGGCGACAACCTACCTTCCCATTGCCCAGAACCCTAAAGCTACCATGGGCTTGCCACTTGTAGGTCATGTTCACAGACAAGCCTTTCACTTAGCCAACCCAAATTCCACTTGTTGTGCCTGACTCGGACTTCATACCAATGAGCTCCCCTTCGACGTGTTCACTTAACCAAATTCAACATGATGCCTTTACACTTCGAGGTCACTTCATTTTATAGGACTATTGCCCAAGCTCACACAAGACCCTCTTGCCAAAGTGGTCCCAAGTGTCCACGCTCATCTTAATTAACTTCTACCCACGACCTTTTTTCCCACAGAGGTGAGCCACACGTCTCCCCAACACCCGAATGCTTGCAAGCTTGCTTAACGTGGGTTCCATGTTTGCCCACGTGTCTACCTATTGCATAAGCAACTTGTCTGCAAGATCAAGTCCTTTTCATACTTAGCCAATCTTATGGAGGGTTCAACGCCCATTGGGTTCACATGGTTTAACCATGCTCCAAGCTACACACACACACACACACACACATATGCATATGTAATATGTGTGTGTGTGTATGTACATACATATATATACAACTAAACAATTCACCATGTTGTTCATTTCATCGACTGACAACCTTCACATTGCACATGAAGCCCACCCTAAGCCACTGGTTCGTTGTGCCACTTCGTTCACCATCTTCTACACATGTCCATGGATGTGGTTTCCTGTTGCAACCTTTACTCGTCTCACAAAGTGTTTGCATGGTCATCTAACTCACATGGTTGCCTTTGTTTAAGGTGCATCTTGCCTTTAGGCAAGGGTGCTTCTCATCTAGGGTGTGCCTTGCCATCGGGCCAAAGCACTCATGTACAACTCGAGTTAGCCCACATATCCTTGTCTTTCCTATCCAAGCTGACAAGCGACCCTCATGGTGGTCATGTGATGGTGGTGCTTGAAGCCTTGTAAGGCTAGGGCCTTACATCTACACTTGTGAAAATAAAATCTCCTTCCCTTTTATCATTTTGTTAATGAAACAAGTATGTATGGTGAACTCCCAATATGGAAGTCAATTTCCTTTCTATCGTCTTTGCATCGAGAGTGTCGAAGTGCTCTACAACCTAGTATGGGCCATATGTTGTCACAAATATAATGTTATGTAACATTACCAAAAAATAGTAATTAAAAATATTAATCTCTACTCATATAAAAATAAAATGAAAAATAATTAAAACAATTCATGTAAGCTCATAAAATAAAAACAAATTAAAACCAACAAAGATTCATTTTAAACCCAAGATAAAATTTATGAAGGGGTAAATCTTTTTAGATGTGTAAAAAATTACATCTTCTCTGTACTTGATAAATCTTTCATATTATTTGTGCTTATTGAATCAAGTTATTATATTGATATTTTTTCAGATGTGTAAACATCCCTCCCGGTACTTTTTTTGAATAATCTAAATTTAAAATGTATCTTATTAACGCAATTTCTGTGATGAACTCCGAATAGGATGAAGGTCATCATGTAAGGTTTTTGGGCGTGGGCCGCTTGACGTAAAGTGTGGTGAACGCCCGCTATGGAAGTCGGTATGTAAGGCTTTTGGGCGTGTGGGCCGCTCGAGGGCGTTCCACTTCGAGAAATTCAAAACAATGAATTCCCCCCTTTCTGCCTAGCTATATATAGCCTCGTGAGATGGAGACGTGCACCAAACCTCCATAAAATTCCTGTCAATGAGACTCGTGAGATCTGGTCAACCAGATTCAATTTGTATCGGACCTAGTATTATTATCACATGTCCGCGTAGGCGTCACCCACACGTTGTGCGTAATTTCTCCGAAGCCACTTTTTTGAAAGGAGAGGGAATGTGCCCAACTTTGCATTTCCTCGCAGGGCAAATACCATTAGATAGCAAGGCCGTTTCGCCCAGAAATCCTGTGTTTTTTATCAGCAGACAGCCAAAGCGATCTGCGATTTGAACGACCCACAAAATGTATTTGGGGATTTGGGTTGCGAAGGGGCTTTTATGTCTGAAACATAGTGTTACAGGATTCTGTTATTTATATGCTTTGTGTGCCTAGAATAGCCCGCTGGGTCATAAGAGTCTCAGCATCTTATTCTGTAATAAGTTCCGAATTGATCATTACAGAAGGATTTGAGGCTTATAGTTGGGATCTTGACATCTCACATCATAAGTTATGCCGTCAGGCGGTGGCCACTGTGCAGGCACGAAAGAATTCATGGAGTTTAGTGATCCAAACCAACTGTCTATTCCAGCAGATTCAGAAGCTCAGGAACTGAAAAATGACCGTAAATCAACAGTCAATCCCTCTGTCATTGCTGTCAGCAGTGTCGATGAACTGCTCGAATGTCCGGTCTGCACAAACTCTATGTATCCTCCCATTCACCAGGTTTGACTTCTCTGCGCTACGCATAGTTTTATGATTAATGTTTTTTTTAATGTATGCAATGAAATGCTGAAATTATTATAGATTTATGAGTTTTTCTTTTCAATCGCGGATTACCGGAAAAATGGACAATTTTTTTAATACTAAAACAGAAAGAGTTTGTCAAGATCTGGTTTAGGGCAAAACAATCGCAGTCCAATTATAATGAAAAGAAAAATAGCTCATCAAATAACCAAAGAACATTATAAATGGGGAATGCGAGTTTTGATCTAATGACGGCTTAGTTTGTATTCTTTCAATGGATGAAAATTGCATCACCTTTAGTAATAGGTATGCATAAGTAGTATATGTCACATCAGTTTAACCTAAGGTAAGTGCATGTTATTGGAGGTTTTCCCTTCAAGGATTGTTTCATCGATGAAAATGGATTACTTGTGGCGCCTGATGCATTCAAGCCATTTGTAAAGCACATAAAAGATGAACAACATGCATGTCAAGCATTTTGAAAGAAAAAAATAACACTACACTGAGATTATTGCAGCTACATTGCTCAAAATATTCAAGATAAGCTGTCTTCTAAAAATTCTAACTTTTCATTTCATCCCTTCATTCATTCTGTCTCTCAACAGAATACATCCTAATCCCTTTAAATAGGGACATTGCCTAGGTTTTTCCTACAACTCCCTAATAGGTACCCAAGAAAAGCACACCATGAATGAAATTTTGATTTTATCAGAATGAGGAAAGCATATCCTTGATAAAAAAAATATAAGCTTGTCATACAGAAAACAATCATGAGGTCTCGCAGAGGTTAGAAATTTCTGAGTACCTTTTCAATCGCAGTCAGATACAGAAACGGTAACCATGCAAGGAATGCTCAACAGAGACAGTAAACTGAAACCTTAATCATGAGATAGGAAAACCCATCATCATAACAAAAGCCGGTAAAGCTGATCTTTGGAAATGAGATTAGATACTTGAAATACTGTTCATGAATGTAGGGGAGCATCCCTTGGGTTTTCCCCAAGATTTTCCTCGGAAGAAAAGAGGGCTGCCAGTTAATAAGACAAGATGATAACGCTGAACTTTGAACCCGATGGAAATGATTTGATTAGATACTTGGAGCATTTGGCAATGGCGATCCTTACTTTGTGTTGGTCCATGTAGATGCAGCCCAATTTTGCATAAAGAACGATCTGCAAAGTGGTTTATCGTTTAAAAATGCTAAAGCTTAATTAGGCTAATTTACAGTTTCATGTGGAGAACCTGTGAAAATGAGAGAAGTGTATATCAGTAAATATAATCACAAGTATATTTTATTAAATCCAAATATATATAAAGTTCAAATAAAATTAGGTGGGGTCACGTTAGGCTGCCTAACATGGAATGTTTCTGAATTTTCTCAGTTGACACTATTAGAAATTTGAGTAGCTTAGCAGCAGATTTGATCACTCTGTTGGCAAAATGCAGCCGCATTGCTGAATAATTAATAACAAAATTCAGGAAACCTGCTGAAATAGGTTTTCCAAACAAACTTTCTGTTAGTAGTGGTTTCCACAAGTTCACATCCAGCTGCCCGTGCAGGACTCTTTAGCAGCTAAATCCCAGAGCCCTAGAGTCCCTTGGGGGATTACTTAGGGTTCCAGCACTAGATAGTAGAATCACTTCAAAATTAGTTAAAATCATGTCAGGACTAAAGCAATATAGGATATTAAATTATAATTTATCTGTTTCGTTGCTAACTATATAGTGAATGACCTTTAGATTAAAATTTGAGTGAGTGAGTAGTGACTGAGTTAGCTGACCCATATTGCAGGAAATGTCTGCTGACCCTGTACCACCCCTGAAATGTTTTGAAACTTAGGGTTCCAGCATTAGAATCACTTCAAAATTAGTTAAAATCATTTCAGGACTAAAGCAATATAGGATAATAAATTATAATTTATCTGTTTTGTTGCTAACTATATAGTGAATGAACTTTAGATTAAAGTTCGAGTGAGTGAGTCAGCTGACCCATATTGCAGGAAATGTCTGCTGACCCTGTACTACCCCTGAAATGTTTTGAAACTCAGAAATGCATATGGGATGTGCTGGAAGATGTTTCATGATTTGGAAATGCATTTTCTACGGCCAGGTGGTGTTTCCAAGCTGTTTCATGGCTGTATGGGTGTATGGACCCTGATACTTAACCAGGATTAATTACCTAATGACAGTAACTACATTTAGGTTGCTAAACCAGGCTTTCTCTAGCCGTAGCGAACTTCTCAGTGGAGAATCCCAGAAAATAGTCTTTCTCTAGCAGTAGCAAACTTCTTCTCTCTCCTTGAGCGAACTTGCTTGAAGGCTTGATGCTAAAATGAAGGAGGGTGCCTTCCATTTAAATTTTATACACCGAGGTGCTGGAAATCCAATTTTCCATTGGGGCTGACTTGTCTCATTCAATGTTATCGGAACTGGACCGGTCATCGAACCGGCGAAGCCCAAAATGTGAACCGGATTGGAAACCGGACCGGAACCGGCAAAAAACCGAGTAAAAAACCGGCTAACTAAAAAGAACATAACATATTCATATTTTGTAAAAAGACATATATATTCATGTGCATACATATGAATCCAAACCATTAATACAAAAATATGCAAAGTTTCTCATATATATAGCAAATATGGGTGCAAATATCCAAAATAGCACCTAGTGCAATACATCTCTGAGGTTCTGAACCAAAGTACATTTACAAAGAGGCTCCAAAGTACATTAGCAAAGTTTTATTTTTTGGGTTTTTAAAAAAAAATTGAGTTTCGTGAGTCCCCAGTCCAGACCGGCCGGTTCGGCCGGTTTTGACCGGTTCAGCTGGTTTTGGCTGGTTTTGGCCAGTTCCGGCCGGTTCCATACCCGGTCTGGAAAAAAATCCGGTTTTTTGAAATTTTTTGCTGACCGGACCGGCCAACCCTGTAAACCGATTAGACCAGCCGGTTTTGCCGGTTCCGATAACACTGGTCTCATTTAACTGGGGCCGACTTGTGTTAATTCAGAATAAAAATACATTTATTATAATTCTTTTTGGGCCGACTTAAGTGAGGATGTCTCACATGGCTACTACAACAACACTCCTCTTAGCCAGGGTGGCATCATTAGTATTATCATACTAGAACATATCTGGACATTATCAGTACATCACAATTATTTCAATCATCTCTATATCATAAGGAAGGTCTTCTGACACAATCTCAGTATGTCGAGAAGTGTCCCTCAAACTACGTGCGTCAACTCAATCTAGTTCAGTGGAGGACATGCACTAGCTCCACAACTCTTCCCAGTGCATTGGGAAGTCATATGTGCATCAACTCAACCTAGTTTGTTGGGGAAGCATGCACCAAGTCAATTTGCTTTAGCTCAACCCAGTTCGTTGGGGAACATGCATGTAATCAACGTGCATCTGCACAACCCACAGAGCTCGCTAGAACAATCATTGCTGGTGAGTCTATATCATATCATGGGATACAACCTCATAGTATCCATAAGGACTACAATCAGATGAGGGCTCAAAAGGCCCATAACTTTATGTGAGACTTCTATCATATTTGTATGGGCTACAACCCATAAATCTCCCAACCATACAAGTTGTTGGGCATCAACCTAGTAATGAGTCAACACAAAACTCATATTGGTAACCATAGTCCACACAGAACAGGGAGTCCATATGTAACAATTCAAATCGGTTTATATTCATACAACAACCAGTCCTTTTTCATGCTGGGTGTACCACTACAGAGCCTACCCTTTTTCATGCTGAATGTCAAGACTGCATACGTCTTCTTGTAGAGCCAACAATATGTTGAAGTTTAGGGTTAGGTTAGGGTTTGATATAAGCAAATTAACATTTTATACTTTAAAGTATAAACATAACTAAAACAACAAAGTTAGATCCATAACAGTACTACTGTATTAAATTCAAATGTAATTTTCATCTCTTTCAACTTTAACACTCAACTAGTCACTGCGTTAAAGTTGGTCCTTGAGATGTTTTACCAATTGCAATGTACTGAACATAAATAGTAATAATGAACAATAATTAAGTGTTAAATAAATGTAAATGCGGAAGATATTCTATTTTGTATTATTATTGTTATTACCCCTTCTGGAGATGTTGTTCCTCCGATTAGGGATGTCATTGATGTAATTGGTCATGTAAAGTCTTGAGGTAAAACCTTCATTGTAAGTTGGGTCAGTAGTACCCACAAAAGTATTATTGAAATGTATTTTTGAGTCTTCCAAGGCAAGTCGACCCTAAAAGCAAGGAGAAATCGGTCCAGTTGGGTTATTAGGCCTCTCAGTTGATCAATATAAATAGGAGAGGCACCTCCCTCATTTGGACAAGCATAACACACAAGCAGTTGCGCTAAAGAGAGAAGGAGTAGTCCATCTGGGAGAGAGGAAGTAGTCCAGTATTATTCTTAGGGTCTTATAAGCCTTATTCTTTGGGTGTTACACTGTACTTGGTTGAAGTCTATATCGAGGAAGTTTTGCTGGGTTTTCTTCCTCATGAGGGCTTCCTAGGATAAATCTTTGTGTTTTTTTGTGTGGTTGTTCTTGTCCTTCTTTCAATGTTCCTTTTGTATATGGTTATGATGCTAAATGTTTTTAGATCTTGTATAACCATTGAAATCTTAACATGGTATCAGAGCCACCTTGAAAGAAGTCTTTGTGCAGCTGAAACACTGCAACAACTTCAGCTATTGAAGATTAGGGTTTCATGCTTGAAAACCCTAGAAGACAAAAACTAGTCATCTTGGGACATTTGCTAGAAATCGAGATCGGAGAAGGCTCAGGAGCTAAAACTTTGATAGGCCGAAGATGAAATCTTATTGTACCTTGTGTGTGAGTTTCAGCCTCATATTCACTATACTTCAGGAGATATGATTCCTCCAAATCAGGGTTCTAGCCTCCTCCAGAATACAGTCATAAACAGGTGACCTAGGGAGAATTGATATATCTCAGGCTAGGAAGGTCCAAATCAAATTTCGCAAGATGTTGCAGATAGGGCACAGATTGTAGTTTCTGTGGTCAGAGTCTCAGACCCAGAAGGTGAAACAATGGCACGTGGCAGTTCATATAAGTTTGCTAGGCTGAACAGTCCTAAAACAAGTCACCTTGGGAAACTTAGCATAAGTTGCACTTGGAGAATCCAATTGTTGCCCTAACCTGTGGGCTTAGAAAGAAGACAGACAAGGCTACCTTAGGACAAAGTTTCAGACCTTTAGGTGCAAAATCTTCAGAGATATAGCAGAAACAATATCAGGCAATTCTGCAGGAGAAATTGAAAAAACTAGGGCTTCCTCTTTCGGGTACTTCCCTCCATTGATCAGTTGAAAAATGAGGTCTATCAAACTCCCCCTAGGAGGGTGCATCTTTCTATGGAGGAAGTTCCTCATTCTGTATTTTCAATTTTTGACCAAACATTGCTGCCGAGAAAACTAGGGCATTATATATTTTGCAGTTTTGTCCACAGTTTTGGGAAAATGAGTATGTTGCTCATCTTTCCTTGAGAAGGCACATCTTTCTATCCAATTAGATCTGCAAGATACCTAAGTTGAAAACTTAGGGTTTCTTTGTCAAACCTTGGGTCCATTAGAAGTAGTCTTCCATAAAAGCTTTCAAGCAAGCATCAAGTTGAAGCAATCTGATTGGTAAGTTCTATCCTCTTTATTTCCATTTGAGATTCTCATTTTTATCATGATGATAAACAGTACCAAGCTTGAGGACAAGCTTGAAGGAACCGAGAACCTCTGAGCATGGAACTATAGAGTGCTTCTCATACTTGAAGAAGCATGAACTGGAAAACTATGTTAAAGAAGCTGCAGATCTAAAGGGAGATGGAGACAAAGCACAAGAAGCACTTAGTCAAAGCCAAGAGGATTATTTTTGTCTCCATTGGATCTCACATGTATCATCCTTGTAGACTCCCAAGGATATATTCGATGCAATAGCCAACTTGTATGAAGGAAAGAACATCAACAAGAAGATGATCTTGAGAACGCAACTCAAGGATGTAAAGATGCAAATGTCAGAAAGCATTGAATCTTACTTCACAAGAATCTATCAAATCAAGGAGAAACTAGAAGCCATTGGAGACAATGTCGAAGAAACGGAAGCAAAGATTACAACCTTGAATGGAGTCCCAAGATCATGGGATTCATTCATTCAAGAAATATGTGCAAGAAGGAAGCTGGTTTCTTTTAGCAAGACTATGGGAAGAATGCACAGAAAAGGAAGCTCAACTCATAACAAGAGAGGAGAATATGAGAGCAACTAAAGATCAAGCTCTCACATTTTACTCCAGAAGAAATCATATAAGAAGGAGGACCATCATCACAACAGAAGACAAAAGGAATCCTTCCAACATTCGATACTACACTTGTGATGATAAGGGACACTACTCCATAGATTGTCCTAGAAATAGAGGCTTCTTCAACAAGAAGTCAAACAAGAAAATACATCATGCTCACACCGTTGAAGATGATGAACCAATTAATTCATAGAAGAAAAAGAAGATTCAATGGTCCAAAGGTCTTACCAAATAAAAACCATAAAGTTAAGTTGACTTAGGATAGGGTACCAATGGTCCAAAAATAAAAACCATAAAATAAAAGTCACCATGCTAAAGGTGCACGTAATAAGAGTGCTAGGACCAAGGAAAAGATAAAGGACCAAAAGTCAACCAAAGTGGTCATAATAAGAAGGTAAGACAATCCTCATACCCACAAGTCCAAGGTGTACCATAAAGGAGGACAAGCAATCCCTTTTACCCATACGACCAACAATACCAAGGAATTTTTTCTTTCTCAAGGTATATTGTCACGTGTGTTCCATATATATATTTTTATCATCATAGAAGATCCAACTTGGATGATGTGATCCTTTGGTCCTCAACTGCTCCTAAGGTTAGGTGCTAATGACATCATCATGGGTTGCTAGTCACTTAAGAAACAACATAGCAATAGCCGAATAGGAGAGAGGACATCACACTTCACACATCATCATCTTGGTTAACTGACCAAGAAATTGCCTGGTTAATTAATCAGGAATGTACTTGTAGGAATTGCTTGGTCCCAGACCAGGAAGTCTCTGTTTCAACCTGCAGGATCTGCTTGGACATTGTGTCCAATAAACTATTTGGTCCTAGACTAGAATACCCTAGAGACATATAGGGGCCCTAACCATATCTTAGGGACTTTGCTATTATATCAACCTGCTTGGTCCCAGGCCTAGAACCCCAGGAGACTATTAGGGGCCCTAGGGTACCTTATAGGGTCTTACTCTACCCTAGTTAACTGACTAGTGTACCATCCTCCTTGAGAATGGGTCTCACAATTGCACTATCTTTAACACCTTGTTTCATGCTGGATATGAAGACCACATATGTCTTTCGACAGAGCCAACCTTGTTTCATGTTGGATATGAAGATAGGTTCATACAGACTCAACGCTATGACTATTACTCCATCCCTAGGATGAGTCTTTAATAGTCACACATAGTCCTTGGAGACCTTGATTATTACCTCATCTCTAAGATGAGTCTCTGATAGTCCTCGAGGTCTTGACTATGCCCAAAGTCATCGGAGACCTTGACTATTACTCCATCCCTGGGATGAGTCTCTGATAGTCCTCGGAGGTCTTGACTATGTCTCTACTCATGTGGGCATATAGAGTCATGTACCATGACTTACTAGCATCAGAGCTATCCATAACATAACTTACCAATGTCGGAGACAGGTATTTTAATTCTTGCCTACAACTATTCACCTAGAACTTAGGTGTTCACATAGGACCATCGTCACTATTCACAAGTGTTCTCATGGAATCACTTGTCCTCGGATGTGTCCCTAGAACTCAAGTGTTCACAAAGAGTCATCGTCACTGTTCATAGGTGTTCTCATTAGGATAGAGAGTTCACGTAGAACTCATCCTTCCCTCTTAGCAAGGGGTATAATCATGGCACCAATATCCCACTCCATCACAGAGCGTCAAGGAGTAACTTATAGTCCCATCATGTGTCATAGTGTGCGCCAGTCTCTCCATCCCTTTTTCAGGATATTTGAGAGATCTCCTCACTCCTCACGGAGTGATCGAGAGAATACTATAGTCTTGCACACTTGTCAACTAGCAGAGGCATCAAGTATATCGGGGCAGACATTTCTGTCTTGCCCTATTCTAGATATGAAATAATAAATCACATGACTGAATTCATTTACCTGAGAAAGAGTATCAAAAGGCTAGTTACCCCACCCCATCTTAGGGTGTCCAGGAGTCCTCCCTCTATGCTGGAGCGTTTTGCTACCTCTGCATCTGAGCATCGTGCTCCCTTTGTAGCTGATCATCCTCCTCCCTTTGTGGAGAATTCATAGATACGATGTAAGTATCCATCTTGGTGACGACTAGGTACATCAAGGATCCTTCAACTGTCTTGTATGGATCAAAATAGTATCTCCATTAGTGTAGCCACAATCATCATGCTCGATTTGCTTAGGATCACAACTGTGCTCTTCCTTAACTGAGGAAGATTTCATCAGTTTTTTGCCACACCATCCATAAGTGATGCAATAGGCTAGGATCCTCATCTTAAGGGCTAACTCCCTTAGTCTCCTCAAAAATTGACTGAGTATTTCTTGTCCTCAAGAATCCATTTGTCATGACTTTGTTTGGAAAGTAATTGCTTTCCATAATCGTTGAAGAGACGAACAATTGTAGCAGAGAGATCGACATTCGTTGAAGCCTTCTGCTTCCAATCGCTAATCTATACATGCAATCATTTGGGCCTGTTACGTTACACCTATACCCAGCACACCTTCAAATGTACCCTAGGGAGAGAGGGCTATTTTTTTGACCAAGAGGGATATTATCGAGCAATGGTGGTCATGGCTGGGCTCTTTGGTCATCCTTTAGGGGTACTATGGCTTAATGGCACTGCTAATTTCCCTTTATTAGGGTTTTTAACCTCGGGGTTGGTGTCTGGGGCCCCTAAGGGTTGTCCATTGGGTTGGATGGCTCCATACCCTATTTACGTGCTTTGGTGGCCTCTGCTTCAACAGTGAGACACTCGTCTCCATTCACAGCCACTTATGACACCCTCTTGGCCTCTTAGATTGCTGGCGTTTGCTCTCCCTGGCCTTATCTCCTTAGAGGATGACATCCTCCATGCCAGTTCTTTTTGCTGCTTTGAGGAGGGCATTGAGGGATTTACAGCATTCTAGGGGTTAAATGGGGTATAACGTCCTCCCTCCAGCTCACTTCAGCCTTTCGTTTGGAGTGATTCACTTATTTGAGCGTGTTTTGGCACCTGGGGGTACAAATACCCCAACTAGCCTACCTTGAGCCTACCTTAGGCTATATTTTATTAATATTTTCTTTTAATTTTCAGGAGACATTTTATAATTTCAAGTTGACATGTTTTAAGGCATGTAGGCCTGGATATTTTGTAAAAAGGGAGTGTGAGATCATATAAATAGATCTCCTCACTTTCATTTTAAGACAAAACTTATGGGATAATGCACTATGCATTTGTTTTACCCTTGCCAGGGCTCTTTGGAGAGATGTGCCCCTCTTGAAGAGGTTTTCTAGGTTAATGCAAGCTTTGTTTTGGCAATTCTTTGGTGAAATTCTTTGCTAGGTGATCTTTTGATTTGTTGGCTAAACACGAGCACAAGGAGGTCAGGCTTCTTATCTCTTTGTTCGAATGGTGGTTGATGATGCATGCTCGTGTCTAAGTGGTAGCCCTAGTGCTGCATTTTCTCCTAGAATAGGCCATTGCCATCCTTCTTGTCACCTTAGTTGGTTGAGGCACGTCTCCTTGTGAGAGTACTCTAGGGTTTTTACCTTAGTATTTCTAGGCTAGTTGTTTGACCTAGGAACTCTTCCTCTCTAGGTTAGCCATCGTCCCTAGATGCCCTAGGTTGTGGTAGAGCCTTTTGCTACGGTTAGTTCCCTTAGTTTTCACACCTTTTCTCTTGTAAAAAAACCTAGTTCTAGGGTTAGTTTAGGATTAGTTTTAGGTTAAATTTAGGTCTGCAATTTCAGCCACCTTCCCTACAAATTTGCCATGGCCTCTAAAGCCCTAAAAACCCTAAGGAGGAATTATAAGGAACCCTAAAAATACAAAAATTGCAAAAATCTCAAAATCTTCCCCAAAAGACCCTAAAACAGTCCTAATTTTCCCCTAAAAGCCCTGAACCAGTTGTAGCACCTCTCTGTTGCACTCTTGGTTGTCTCCTTTGAGCCTCCCCTTTCACCTTTAGGACTTCCCTAGGTACCGTCTTTCACCACCTTATACATTAAGGGTTGCCCTTACAGTGGCAGCCCTCTCTTTTCCTGCCTTCAATACCTACACAGTGATAAACGAAGGGTTAGTCTTATGATAATACAAATGCTGGTTTAGTTGCAACAAGTAGGTGGGCTGTACTTCATCCTTCATCATCATATACTCGGTCTGCATACATTCATTACAGAGTGAGGTTGTTAGTTTGGAGTGCCACTTAAATTGCATCTATGCTTTTATCTTCACAATATTACTCAAAATTGATGCAATTACTTGATTAAATGCACATGCTAGTTTAGGTTATCATTAAAAGTGGATTGTTTGCTTCCTCTTTATCACTCACACAGTCTGCACACGAACATTCATGCAGTTGCGTGGTTTAGAATTGGATTGATTGCTTGGTAGTTATATGGTTAAATGTGCATGGTTGTTTCTTATGCTGAAATGAATGCTAATAACTGATACTATAGAGCTGGTATGAACACTGCTGTGGGTAAACGACCGAATACATTCTGCTGTCATAAAATTCATTTTTGCACTCAAAGACATTAGTGACTGGCTTATGTAATGCTAGCACTTGTATATTGGCCTATATCTGTTCATCACTCACATCAATATTGGTCACACTGCTGTTATACTGATATGTACTGCTGTACATAAGCTTTTAATTGAATGTTTGGTAGTGATAAGTACTTATGGTTATATTGCACACTTGTGGATAATATTGGTTTTATATACTGCAAGTAAGTGGCATATTGGTGGTGAATCTGATGCTAATAAATGAATACTTTCAGACTTGAAATGAGAACGTGGTGAATACAGAATTATGATATACAAAGGCTTGCTAACCACATTTGATTTGATTGATTGACCATTCTATTATCATTGGATGAATGCATTGTTAAGCGAAGTTGATAACCATACTAGAGTCTAGTATACATAATACACACTTCTTATTATTCATTTGACTCCATTAGGCACTGATCACTAACAATCCTCGAAAGAGATATCTTTTGGTGTTCTAGTGTCTTCTCAGGGTTTTAATAGAGCTCTCCCCTAGGAGGCTTAGGCTTCCAAAGTAGTTGGGAGAAGTGACTAAGGTGACAGCGGTCACTTCACCCTCACATGCTTACTGGTGGCTTGGACTACCATTTCAACCAGTAACAGGGCTAGTGGGTCATGTGTCCATGTATATATATTCGACCCTCATTTGTTTGCTGTCATGACTTCCACTTAACTGTTTCGACTAGAAGTCATCCTTCTTTTTGGGCTAAGAGTCATACTTTTAGAGGCTTTTTGCTTTCGATCCATTTGTACATCAGCGGGATCACTTGTCCTTCAAACCTGTTGTCCGCCGATTGCACACCAACAGCAAAAATCTTCCGAAAGCTGTCTCCTCACTTGAGAAAGTGGGAGAGGTGTGACCTTGGGGGCAAGCACAGAG
>LPNX010423571.1:37257-64068 GCA_001517045.1 Pseudotsuga menziesii
AACCAAGTTTCATCATTCTTTTCTTGTAGGCCATAACATTTCCTACAAGTCAAATCTCGTCAGATGGTCAGCAACATTGCATAATCTAATTTACTCAATGCAATAACAATAGTTCATCCAGGTATGTAGGCATCTTTTGGCCAATGCTTTGACGCAACATACACATGGCTATTATTTGGATGCTTTTAGTCTCCATTATAACATACCATCAAGAGTGTGCACTACTCTAAGCATGTTAAAAGGAGATATCATCCAAGAGGGGTCAATGAAACGTTGTGCAACATTACGAGCTAAATCATAACAAATACTACATGAGCCTACTATACATAAATAAAAGAACTATATCACATGCTCAACAACTTCCTAAATCTAGGAATATAGATTTGCATAAAACATGTTAAAAAACAACTAGATCTAGTCTACCACATCATGTAAGATCAATTACTTATCTTTCATTGTTTTGTGTGTGGGCTCCCAATGCCTCCTCTAAGAGTCCACTGATCTTCATTTTCTTATTGGGAGTCCATCGCCACTTGGATCTTCACATCATTGCCTCAACATAGGAAGTACTAGAAGAAGAACTTTGTACGACCCTCATTCTTGGGATTCTTTTGAGAGGTGTCTTCATCGACATCTGCAGTTGAGGCATCATGCTTCCTCTTCTTTGAATCACAATCTCGAGCATAGTGTCCAAGTTTATTGCATCTGTAGCAACAAACTCGTGAAAGATCCTTCTTTTGATATGAAGTAGGACTTGATCTTCCATCCTTTCCTTTCTTGCCATGAAAGTTTCTTCCCTTACCTTTTCCTCTCTTGACATGAGATGTAAGGGCTTGAATTTCTTTGTGTTGGGTGCCATTTAATTTGAACTTGTGTCTCTGCCCTAGCATGACCACCTCTCTCCCTCAGCATGACTGCGATTTTCCTCTACTGCTCCACGTGTTTATTCTTTTGTTGTTCCACGTGACCGTTGCCTTTGCTTTGCTCAACGTAGCGTGACTGTGCTTACCTGCTGCTCTCGCGTGATTGTGTATATTTTCACCCACACGAATGTGGTCTCCACCCTAGTATGGCCGTGTCGCACTCTTCTCCCACATGACCTCCAGCGTGACCCTAGCATGACTGTTCTCTTCCTGGTGTGACTGTATCACTGCTTTGCATGAATTCAGCGTGACTATGTGTCACCACCCCACTGCTCCATGTGACGGTATGTTGTTGCACAGCTTGACTGTTGTTTCCTTTCAGCGTGATTGTGTGTCCCTATTAAACTTGACTGCATTTTCCTCATAGTGTGATTGTGCGTCCCTCTTAGTGTTGAGTGTGTGTCACTTGCAGTGTGATTGTGTGTCACTTGCAGCGTGACTGTGTCTCTCCTCCGCCAACTTGACCATGTGCCTCTTTTCTACTAAGTTTGATTGTGGGTTCTTTGCTAGCATGACTGTGTGAAAGTAGGACTGTGTAAAAGCATGACTGTGTCTCTGTTCAACGTGACTGTATTCTTACCCAACGTGATTGTGTGTCCTTTGTTAGTGTGACTGTACTGGGTATTACTGTGCTACTAAAGCTTGAGCAATCGACTGAAGTTTCTCTTCCTGTTGACTAAGATTCTGAGGTTTGTATCTTTCTACTTTTTAACCCTCTCGCTCTCTTGAGTCTCAAGGTATGTCATTTGTTCACCCAGTTGATTTGTCCCTTCAGTGACAAGATCAAACCTAAAAGTAGCTGAGTATAAGGCTGATTCAAAATGTTTGTTACAATTCTTTACTGCTGATATCTCTTGTACACTATTTTATTATTTTGGTTACTATACATGGCATTTGGTGAATCATCTCGAGGACCAACTTTAATGCAGTGACCAATGGAGTGTTAAAGTTGAAAGAGATGAAAATTATGTTTGATTTTATTGCAGTTTAAATTTATCAGAGCAGTACTATTTTGAATCTGTTTTTGTTTATGCATTAAAAAATAAAAAGTTTAATTGCTTATATCAAACCCTAACCTAACCCTAATTTTTAACACAGATCTCCCTTTTGCTAATGCAGATTGAACTTGAAGGTACCACTGGTCCTTGACTAGATGGTCCATTATTCTATCTCGGAGATGGTTTTTAAGCTTGTGAGAGGCATAAGCAATAACACCATCTTCTTGTATCAAGACTTCATCGAGACCTTCTCTTGACGCATCATTGCAAATGGCAAAATCCTTATCCATGTTTGGCACCTTGAGAATCATAGCAGTTGTGAAATGCCTCTCAAGCTCATCAAAATCCTTTTAGCAATCATCAATCGATTCAAATCTGACTCCCTTTTTCTGTAAGGTCATGATAGGTTCAACAATTGTAAGGTCATGATAGGTTCAACAATTCGAAAGAATCCTTCTACGAACCTTTTATAATACCTCGCTAGCCCCATAAAGCTGTGAACTTCTTTAGCATTCTTGGGGCAACTGACCAACTCAACATGGCTTCTATTTTCCTTGGTTCCACCTAGATCCCCTTATCACTGATAGTGTGCCTTAGATATTGAATCTCTTTTTGAAAGGTGCATTTGGACAATTTCCCATATCATTTTTATTTTGTGAGTGAAGTACTAATCTCGGATGCTCCTGATGCTCTCGTTCATTTCGGGAATAAATTAAAATGTTATCTAGAAACACTTATACGAAGCAATCTAGATACTTTCGAAACACATTATTCATCAGGTTCATGAAAGCTATAGAGACATTTGTTAACCCAAATGGTACCACTATGAATTCATAGTGCCCATACCTTGTCCGAAAGGTAGTCTTAGGGATACTTCTTTCTTGATCCTTAACTGATGGTAGCTTGATCGCCGGTCGATCTTGGAAAATACAGATTTCCCTCTTAATTGATTAAATAAGTCATCGATGTGTGTCATGGGATATTGGTTCATGATAGTGACTTTGTTCAAATCTCGATAATCAATGCACAGATGAAGGGTACCATCCTTATTTTTAACAAATATTACTAGTGTCCCCCAAGGCGATATACTAGGCTAGATTAACCCCTAATCAATGAGTTCCTTGAGTTTAATACTTAATTCATCGAGTTTCGACATTGCCATTCGGTATGGGGTCTTGGTATTGGTTTTGTACTAGGCTTTATGGAAATGGTTAGGTCAAACTCATGCATTGGTGGTAATCCTAGTAATTTAAGAGGAAAGATGTCTGCAAACTTAGAGAGGATTGGGTGCGATACCTCAGAGGTGATATTGCCTTCACTTATTGCTTCTGCACCCTTTCCTTATACATTTAATTAACTTGGTAGCCGAGATAAACTGGAGAGAAATGTCTTGCTTAAGCACCTTAATCACTGTTGGCTCTCCAAAATCATTATTTCAAAATAATTTCTTCTCATAATAGTCTACCAAGGGTTGATGTGATTCCAACCAATCCATTCCTACTATCACATCTTATGTACTTAAAGTCGTGCTATACAATTTCATTTTAGCATAAACACTTCCTATTTTAATTATGCAGTTCTTCACTAGGAGACCTATTGATTTTTTTTGTCTCGAGGCCATCTCTACTTGGTCAAACTCACTTTGAGCTTGGGATGCCAATCCACATCTCTCTAATGTTGAACGGAAAATAAAGCTATCAATAGACCTTGGGTTTGTCAAAACTATTAAAGGAATGCCCTTGATCATACATGTTGACTCCATAACTGTAGCCTGGTGTCAAGCTTGGCGATGGTTAATGGTGGCATGAATCTGATGCTGGCTTCGTGGTTGATGGCCTTGTTTTCCTTCGTGCTCCACTAGGCAGTCTCTCTGGTGATGGGGAGCTTGACATACAAAACATTTGATCCTAGGTAGGGCTGTGGCAACTGTTTGTCTTTGGCCACCGTAACCCCTACCACGATTGCCACATCGATGTTAATGTGATCCTAAACTCGACCCTATTGAATGTGGCGTAATTGATGGAACATAAGGGGATGAGCCTAGCACATTAGCTAACCTGGTTGCCCCAGAATGAGCTCCCCTATAGTTGACTCTCTTACTCCCAATTTGTAGGGTTCATATCGGCCTAAAATTCCCCTTGGATGCTTGAGTTTGCGTCTGTGTTGGTACCTTCTCCTATGCTTGGGATCCTGTTACGTTGCACCTGTACCAACACCTTTAGTTGATTGCCTAAGAGAGGGGGTTGTTTTTTTCTTCAGTTTCAGGACATGGATATTGCGAGCACTTTTGAGGGATGGTTATGGCCGGACCCTTTGGTACTTCCTTTAGGAGTACTATGGCTTAATGGCAGTACTGGTTGCCATTATTTGTTGGGGTTCTTTAACCCTGGGGTTGGTGTCTAGGGCTTCTAGGAGTAGGTCATTGGGTCACATGATCCCCTCCCTTGTTTATTGCTTCGGTGGTAGTGTTTTAGCTCTAAGGCTTTTGCATCCCTTCCTGGTCACCTTAGTTGGCCATCTTGGTCCCCTTTCAGCACAATGCCCCCCTTCTTTGGCCCTCTTTTGATGATGATGTCATCCTCTCCACTAGGCCATACTGTCACTTTGAGGGTTGTTGTTAAGGGAATATTAACACTTTCGGGGTTAGATGGGGCATGGCACCCTCCCCCTTGCACACTCCAGCTTTTGTTCGGAGTGATTTGCTTATTTTTAGGCATTTTAGTCATCTTTTGATAAACTCTGGGGAAAATGCCCCAAGTTACCCACACATTTGATTATTTTATATTATTTTATGTTATAATTTTAAGTTGGGATTTTATAATTTTAAGTTGGGATTTTATAATTTCAAATTGACATTTTAAGGCATGTCGACTTGGTTATATTATAAAAGTGAGTGTGAGATCATATAAATAGATCTCCTCACAACATTTTCAAATCACAATTCATGGGACAAAACTCAAATATGTTACTTCTTTTACCCAAGATAGCCTCTTGGAAGTGATGCGCACCTCTTGGAGTCTTTTCTCTTTGCTCTTGTGGATGAAAGTTGGATTAATGATTTGGTTATGCTCATGCTTGGTGGATGCTTGGATTTGGTCGACAACACATAACTCAAGTAAGTCAAGGGTTTTGTCTTCTTAGAGTAAGGTAGGTGAACTTTTGTCTCTTGAATTGTTGAATGGTAGTTGTAGGGCTGTATTTTACTAGAATAGAGCCTTTTATCTACCTTCTATCCTCTTTGCATGGTGGAAAACACTCACAAGAGGAGGTTTTCCTTAGTTTAGCTTTGGATCTCCAATTTTTGTCCTAGATTAGGCTCTTGTAACGAACCTTAGAGGTTGTTACAAGAAGGCCTAGTTTAGTAGACAAGGAGAAATACTCCGAGAGGAAGACTGGTCACCCTCCTCTAGGCTACAGGGTTTAAGGGCATCATCCATGAAAACCCTAAGGTGTCATCTTTTATAAAATATTCTTGCATATGCATGTGTAAATTTGCATTTTCATTGTAGAATTAGGGTTAGAATTAGGTCTGCAATTTTATGACTGAAACCCTAGAAAATATTTTTTTTTCTTCTAATTTTGGGCCTTCCTCCTACAAATTCAGCCTGCCCTCTTTAGCCATAAAAACCCTAGGGCGAAATTTTTGGAAGCCCTAAAAACTTACAAATATAAAAAATTCCTAAAACACCCTGAAAACTAAGCCTAAAACCTAATTTTTACCCTAAAATCAGACCTAGGGTCTCTTCCCTTTCTTCCCTTTCTTCCCTGCTTTCCTTCTTCCCTCCATCCCTCCTTTCCAGGCCTTGCCCTGCTCCTTATACTCTCTCTTTCTCTGCTGCAAAAAAGCTTTAAAACTTGCCACAAACACCAAAAAAGTCAACAAAAACCAGACCTATGAGTTGACGAAGCAAATGAATGAATTTAATGTATTTTGATGGGTTGTTGTGAAGGGTTGATCATCTAAGGTACTGCGCATGCGATTTTCTTAAAGACTGCTGTTCCAATTGCAGACCCTACTGTAATTTCAGACTTAGTTTGACAGTTATAATTAGTTCAATGGATCACGGTGTGAAGGGTCTAGACTCTGTAGAGTAAGTACATTTATGGTTTGATTTGCTTTAGTTTGGATTGACAAAACCAAATCTAACAACCGTTGAATGCTTAAAGAAAACACTTGGAAATACTGCTACATCTATGAACAATCATTGTTGCTATGTCATAACTGGTTCGATTACATTGCATTTATTATATTCCAAATGATGTATTGGAATGTCATAAGTATTAATCGACTGTCGTACATATTCACTTCTTTGTCATATAATTAATGAGGCTGATATAACAGAGAGATGAATGCTTGAATTATCTATGGTAGATAGATGAACTGAATGCTACAAGATTGTCCCTTGACTAACATTGACTTTATTCATTATTTTACATTGTTTGAAGGATCCTAATCACTGTTTAGTTTTAGTTATGAATGATAACAACTCATGAATTTTTAAACTGATACAATGCTTGAAGTTTTCCAATTACTATTTGATGGACTTTGCTTTCATGTAAATGAATGTGCTACAGTACTCTATTGTTGATCGAATGCATTAAGTTATGCTACTTACACTGATAACCATTGTACGAATGAATGCTGGCGGATGAGCTTATGGGCTTTATTTGCACACTGTCATATAGATTACTGATTATTGATCTGAACATCTTTTAAACAACAGTACTCCTGTTTCATAGATATTCTTATGTATGGATGATTATCTCGTTTAACTCTCCATTGAAGGCACTGGTCACTAATATCATTGTGTATAGAGGATATAGGCTTGTTTGTCCAAGTGTCTTGCATAATAGCATTAAGGGCTCTCCCCTTGGAGGTTACAACACTTCGAAGAAGTTGAGGATTTGTGATTGAGGTGACATTAGATCACAAGTCTGTGCATGTGCCTACTGGGCACTAGCCCTGCTAGTTTGTCCGGTAACATACACAGTGTTAGATGATGGTTGGTGGAAGAGGGTAGATCTTACCGTTAAGATCATGGAGTTGGTCATTTGTTTGTTGCTGTTTGCAAATACAGACCAAACCTTCCTAATAGATGTTTATGAGGGGTGGGATTCCATGATTGAGTCCATGAAGACCATTGTTATGGAGTATGAGTGTGTTGAGTATGAGACATCGACAGAGAACTTATGGTCCACCATATAAGATATTCTTATCTCTAGGTGGGATAAGAATTACACACCTTTGCATTGCTTGGCCCACTCATTGAACCCCAAGTTCTATACTCATGAATGGTTTAATGGTGGGTCGGGGCCTCACACAGAGTCGTTCACATGGACGAAGAGATTTCACAGGGGAGGAAGATAACATTTAGACGACTATTTCAGGATAGAGACTTACTTGATGAGGTGGAGGAGGGCTTTGTAGAGTTTTCCACAGTCAGTGGGAGATTTGGAGGCTATGATGTACTCAGAGACACATGGCTTAATAAACCCTATGTTTGGTGGGAAACTCATGGGGCAACATGCCCTATTTTACAGAAGTTATATTTGAGGGTCATCTCTCAAGTTACTTCATCCTCTTGTTGTGAGAGGAATTGGAGCATATATGGGAACTTGTACAGTTTGAAGAAGAATAGGCTTGAGCAGTCCAGGGCAAAGACAATGGTGTATGTGCACTCCAACCTTCGTTTTATTTACAAGAAGAGGGAGGAGTTGATGAAGGGAAAGAAAAAGATGCGAGATGTATTTCCTGATGATATTGGTTTGGACAATAGTACTGAGTTGGCATTAGCCAACAAGGATTTTAATGATCCAGTGCTAGAGTCAATCACTTTTGATGATGGTGATCCTCTGGAGGGGTCATCCTCCACACCAACAGAAGCAGATCATTAGATGGGCAAAGAGGAGGATGTTGAAAAACCAGATGTATGTAGGAATTAAAAAAAATTGTAGCATATATCAGACATAAGCATACATCTCTACCTAAATAAGGATCACTGAAGGTAAGACAATCACACGGAGAACACAATTTTGCCTTGGGAAACCCTCTTGGGGTAGAAAACCCAACCAAAAATTCTCTTCATATTTTTCAACAAAGTACAATACCGGTACAAGACTTTTTGACTAGCAACCTTGAACTTAGAGTGCTGAAACAATACTTGTGTTTCATCACTTACAAACTTCGTTAACAACTGATATCATACTTACAGTAACAGCTTGATAATGACCCCAAAGTTGATTGTCATAACCTCTTACTGTAACAGACTTATGATAATTACTGTAGCAGCCTTAGCACCTTTGTTTCAGCACCACTGTTTCAACACCTCTGTTTCAGCACCTGTTTTAGTAGTAGAACAGTAGGAGTACTAGCAAGAGAATACAAGGTGTAACTCAGCCTTATAGCAGCAAGAGACTTCACCAGAATTATGTGTCCAAATGGTGAGAGGCAACCTCCTTTTATACTTGGGGTTGCCTGCCCTAAGCTGCCCCCTAGGACCTCCCTAAGCAGCCCCCTAGGATCGCCCTAAGCAGCCCTCCTAGGGACCTCCCTAAGCATGCCTCCTAAGGACCACCCTAAGCAGGTCTCTAAGCAACCCTCTATAAGGTTGACACATGGCATGAGTTTGATAGTTGGCTTGAGTTTGACACTTGGCATAACCTTTTGACACTTGTCATGAGGTATTGACACATGGCATGATCTATTGACACTTGGTCATAAAGTTAACACATGGCATGATTTATTGACACTTGGTCATAAAGTTAACACATGGCATCAAAATATTTTTATGTACATAGTTGAATTACATAAAAAAATAGCTTCCAAAGCTATATAATTCAACAGAGGAGGAGGAGGAGGAGGAGGATGAAGAAGAGATCAGTGATGAATTTGTTGATTCAGGCATGGAGGAGGACTATTGACAAATGGGATTTTTCCATCTTGATCCACTCCTTTTTGTATTTACTATTTGCCAATGGCATTCCAAAATCTATGTAATACATTTTGATTTTGATGACTTAATTGAGAAATATGGTTTCGACATCTTGAGCTATCATCTATGTGTCTCATTGTGATTTGTGAATGTGTAATGTGTATTGATTCTAATTTCTATTGAATATTTGTAAATGTTCTAATTTCTAAAAAAAATTGGATCGTTATGTCTATATATATATATACTCGTATTTCAGTGTCCTCCATGTCCTGTGTCCTTGTGTCAAGTGACTTAGGTGCTAACTAGGTTCATCGGGTACCTATTCATTTTTTTAATTCAATAGTGAGACAACGAGACAAGTTTCCTATATGACTCGCGTCTCGGGTCCTTTATCGAGACTCGAGAGCTTTTCTAGTATTTGGCTTCTACGGTTGTGAGTTTGGCTGTTGCAAATATAATGTTTTCCCCATTTTATGTCAAGTTTTGCTGAATAGATTAGAGTGGCCTAAATGGAATGGCAATTCACATGTAACTCAAAAGCAACATAAAACCAAGTCCGAAAATTCAAATTTGAAAGAAGAAAAATTGAACATGAACGTAAGGGTTTTCAGTTGAACATATTATTGGGAATTTAAATGAAAAGAGGTATTTGTAAGCTAGTGTTTTTGCGATCTTGCCTAAAACATTGTTTTCAATTCTTATTATTTTTATTCCGTTGTAGGGTTTCGTAATAAGCAACTTTCTTCTTAAACCTTGCGAGTTGAATTCATCCAATGGAATGGTTACTCTGGAGGTGATAGAGCTTTTTAAAACAAGGAATGCGGCTAAGTCACAGGGATCGTCGAACCTAATCTTTGAGGTGCGAGGTTCGGCGAACCTCAAAAAAAATTTGAAATTCGTTCAGGTTCGCCGAACCTAATGTCGAACCTGAAGCCGAACCCAAACCTCGTCGAACCCGAACTTGAAGGCGAACCTAATGTCGAACCTGAAGGCGAACCTAAAGCCGAACCTGAACCTAAAGGAAAAAAAAATTTGAGGTTCAATTTTTTTACTAAAAAAAAAATAAAATAAAAAAAACACACACAATACCAATAAATTAAATGTTGTCTATAAATTAAATGCTCTTTATTTGTTTATGCTGTCTATGAATAAATGCTCTCTATTTATTTATGTTATCTATAAATATAATGTTGTCTATAAATTAAATGCTCTTGATTTATTTATGATGTTTATAGATTAAATGCTCTCTATTTATTTATGTTGTCTATAAATTAAATGCTCTTGTAATTTGAAATATCATACATGTAGTCTACATAAGAACACACCAAACAACAAGTAAGAACATAGATTTACCCCTAAGAACAAACTACTGCTATGGGAAGCATGTAAATCCGTTGGTAAACCACAAAAACCTATTCTTAGAAGTACAAATCTGTGAGCAGAAATGTCATAAACAACAAAGTATATATGACGAAATTATGAATAGTGACTTAAGTGCTTTGAATCCTATGGGCGATGGGGTGTAGAAAATTAGTTAAGGGGGAGTATATGAAGAAAGTTTATATATATATAATATATATAGTCGAACCTTATCCGAACCTCATCGGAAAATTCGAACCTGAACCGAGCCTAATCCTTGCCGAACCCGAACCCGAACTGTGTGACTTAGGAATGCGGAAAGGTATACCTCACTTTAAAATAAACTGGGTTGATGAAGCTGGTGTTCATGCCTCTTAGCCAAAAACTCTTCAGCAAAAGGGGAGCAGACAGGTACGAGGATGACATTAAGAAGTTTTTTTTGTTGCATTTACTGGTCATCGGTTTGAATTGTGTGGGACCATTTCACTTGGAGTCATATGCCATTACAGGTTAATTAAGTAATATATAAGGAGGAATCTGTGGGCTTATTTGAAATTTAGAACGAGCTCGAGATCCCCAGTTTTGAACTTGGTTGCCTTGATACCAGATGTAGGGACCTTGATACTTAACCAAGGATTAATTACCTAATGACAGCAACTACATTTAGGTTACTAAACTAGGCTTGCTAAACAGGGTTTTTTATTTATTAATACACATAAATTCTATCGGAGTTCATTAAGAATTAACTTTTACAGTTAAACAACTTATAACACAAATATAATGTACAAAATGAAATCTAAATTTAAATCTACAGAATCAGTTTGAATGTGCCTACTAATTTACAACGAAAGGTAACAAGTTTAATTAACTGAAAAACAAGAATCAAATTGAAGTAAATTCTAATTCATGTCATTTCCTATTATGTGAACTTAACTGAACAAATTAAGTTACTTCATGTCATTTTCTATTATGTGAAGTCTACTTACTTGGTTGCAGATGATTCTTGGTTGCAACTGTCCCTCTAACCTTGAACAACCAATGCTCTCCTCCGCAACAGTTTTGGGGGGACAACTCTCCACTCAACCAGCCCTCAGCTGATATGTGAGGCCCCCAAGCTCCCAATAGATAATGCTATGCTAGCTTCTTTACCTCAACCCTCAGCCCTCAATCGTCCTTACAACACTAGTCCACACTAGAAACTCAGTCCAGGGAAAAAAATCAAGAGAAGATAGTTACACTTTGGTAAACCACTCAATACTCCCTAACAGACCCAACATCAACGGCCATGACCCAACAATTTTGACCAGACCAGACAAGCATGAATCTTAATCTTCTCCAATTCCCCCTTTTATGCAGATAATTCAGATAATTAATTATTTTAGATTTTTTTTGCATGGAGGCCAGATAATTAATTATTTTAGAGTTTTTTTGCATGGATGCCAAGTGGCCTCCATGCACTTTATTTTTCCTAATCACTTTTTATTAACCTAACCATGATTTACTTGTCAATGTTGTTTAACTATTCCCCGATTTCTCCAATTTAATATTATTTAATTTATTAATGTATTGCCAATAGCTAACTAAGTTTATAATAACTTAACTAGTTCTAATTAATTTTTGGGGGTGTTACAATGTGTGCATTTCAGATTTCTCTTTGGCCTTCAATGACTGCGCCATCGGGGCCCAGAAAAATGACTCTAAAATTCTAACTCTTAATGACTTTTCTAGAATCCTCTAAGAAGATAATTTTTTTTATAAAGAGGATTTCCTTGTACTTTCCTCACACGGTTTGAGCTATAGCTATTTTTCTCATTCTTTCTTCTCATAGGGGTCCAGAATATAACAGTGGGCCTTGTAGAGAGTTGGATGTGGATCCCTTGATTTCGGCATCTCTCTTGCTGCACTGAATCTTGACGTTTTCAGTGAGCTGGAAACAGATTTCAAGTGGGCCCTCTGGTGCTTCCAAACTGGAAACAAGTCCCGTGCAGGTTTGAATCTGAATCCATGAAATGTAGATCCTGGATCCAACATAGCCTGTTCTGGTAATTATAGCAAGATTTGAAGAGCATGGGTTTATAGGGTTTATATGACTTAAAGGTGGAGAAATACACAAGAAATGCAATTACCTAAACACACTTTGCTTGAATTATCTCAACCTCTTCTTTGTGCCAGCACTAGAAATAGATAAAATGTTTGTATATGAAGTTTGAATAGACTAGAAAGTTGAAGAAGACATTTGTTATAACGAGTTTCTTTCCAACTAGTTTGACTGCTATTCAATCTCCCAGAGCGTCTAGCAAAAGTAGTCAATGGCATAGGAAAACAGTACCCGAATATATGCAGTGTTCCACCAAGTTTCCGGGACGGGGGGGCGTGGGAGCGGGGAAACGCACATTGGGGACGTGTAGAGACACCCCAAAATTTTGGGGTATTTTGGGGGACGGGGGGGCGGGGAGGCATCGGGGTCCCTAACATAGAGGGGTCGGTCTCTAAAATTATAAAAAAGAAAAAAGAAAAATAATAAAAATATGAATCCCAACATATAGCATATCAATTCCTCATCCCATCACCATTTGCATACTAGCATGCTTATGTTCCTGAAGAATTTAGTGTAATTTAATGTAATCGTTATAGCCAAGCATATCATATCGATGTTTGTTTCTTTTTATTTGTTTCTGTTTCGTTTTAAAATGACCATTTAGTGTAAAAGCCTAAAATTTAAGATGAACCATTTCTTTTTTTAAGTAAGAAAATTTAAAAATCGAGGGCAGTGGGGGCCTGTCGGAGCCCCCCATTTTCAAGAGGGGGCGTGTGGGAGCCCCCCAATCCGGGAAACTCCTAGACCCGCGTTTCCCCAAGTTTCGCAGAAAGGGGGGCGCTGGGAAACGTTTCCCATGGAGCCCCCCAGCCCCCGGGGCGTGGGAAGCGTAGGGTGCGAGCCCTCGACCCTGGGAGGCGCGTCCCCGTGGAACACTGAATATATGTTAAAACTGATCCCCATTTGCAATTTTGTGCCTAAAGAAACATCAGCAATTTACAATCTCAAAGTAGCAATTAACATATGCATGGAATCTCTAAAAATATGAAACATCAATAAAATCTAAAATTCTGGGCTAAATTGTGAGGGTTACATCTATACCTATATTATACAACAATTAGTCTCTACTTTGCCTGTAATACTCACTTTCTAAAAGATGTACCAACTTCCAAGTGAGGGACTCCAGGTTCTTAAAGATGATCAGTAGGATAATGGCACGCAGAGGATAAAATTGATACCTAGGGTTCTCCTCGTAACAAAATATCTCATTCTTGAATTAATATGCTTCTAAGTCTGAAGGTTACTTATGTCGCTGCCAACTTTAATATGCTTTCTTCCAGTATCTCATGTTAGACACAGTGCTGCTATTACAGAACTCTATCATGAACTAGATAGTGTTGGAGATATCTTTAAGTTACACAGGTATTAGCGTGGAAGGTCACAATGTTTGAATCCATACATCTGACATAGATTATTAGTTGTCCATTTCAGAAATGACGAGGAAATGCTGACTTCCAGGAAATTGATTACTAGTGTAGACTTTGGCTAGTATTGATAGCGCATACAATGGACTGTGTTTGTATCTTCCTTTTTGGGAAATGACATTTATGAAGTTTTCCTTGAGTCCTTTTGAACTTCTCATTTTTGTTTGTAGAAAGATTATTCACTGGTCCTGTCTTGACCATAAAGATCACTAAACTTGGTAGTAGTTAATCCAGGACATGTGAGCAGTTTTTTGGAATCTGGACCTTGTAGATTTGTGTATTTGACTTGTATTTTCTTCATTTAAACTTTCAAAGACTTGTCTGATTCAAACAAGATCAGTTATGGAAGAATTTTATCAATTTAGTAATTTCTCTTATAGAATTTGTTTGTCTGACAAATGCTTTTTCCTGAATGCTTATGCAGTGCCCAAATGGTCATACACTATGCTCTGAATGTAAATCCAGGGTCAACAATCAGTGTCCCACCTGTAGGTACGAACTCGGTAACATTAGGTGCTTGGCTCTTGAAAAGGTGGCAGCATCTCTGGAACTTCCTTGCAAGTATCAAAGCAATGGTTGTCAGGAGATATTTCCTTACTACTCTAAGTTAAAGCATGAAGATCAGTGCACTTTCAAGCCATATAACTGCCCATATGCTGGCTCTGATTGCATGGTAGTAGGAGATATTCCTTTTTTGGTGGCTCATTTGAGAGATGATCACAAAGTTGATATGCATGATGGTTTCACCTTCAACCATTGATATGTAAAGTCAAATCCCTTTGAGGTCGAGAATGCTACTTGGATGCTAACTGTGAGTCCTTTCACACAGATTAAGCACAATCTCCTCTTGATTTCTTTATTCCTTGTATTGCATGTCGGGAATTATATTCATTGATGTTTAGCAGTTGTTCCATTTGCAGGTATTCAATTGTTTCGGGGAATACTTTTGTCTACATTTTGAAGCATTCATGTTGGGCACTGCCCCTGTATATATAGCTTTTCTGCGTTTCATGGGCGATGATGATGAGGCTAAAAACTTTAGCTACAGTCTAGAGGTCGGAGGCAATAGTCGGAAATTGATTTGGCAGGGGGTTCCTCGAAGCATCAGAGATAGTCACTTGAAAGTTCGTGACAGTCATGATGGACTAATCTTACAAAGAGATATGGCACTCTCTTTCTCAGGCAGTGACAGAAAAGAATTGAAGCTTAGACTGACCGGACGCATATGGAAGGAACAATAATTATATGGACGTTTTGAAGATCTCGACTAGGACATCAAAGTCATATCCGCTGGTTGATTTTTCTCTCTTGCTGCTGAATTATAATTTAGAATGAAAAGGTTCAGATTCTTTAAATAAGCAAGCTGTCATTGCTAGAGCATCAAGAGACAAAAATCACATCTAGAAAGCGTATTGCTTGACCGATAGTGCCGGTCCTCTGCAATTTTCTCATGTAAAGAGCTTCATATAGTTGCCAAACAATGGTAATTTAGTTGGATTGCATGCCCATTATTTATGTTATCTAATGGCAGTCATGACATGGATATACGTTGGATATACGTTGTTTGTCGTTACCAACAAAGCTAGGAGGGATGGAGGATTTGGGTGGATCTGAACCTTTTGTAGAATTGATTTAACTATATGATAACATATCATCTGTAGTATTTATTTATTTTCTTGGGTAGTCCTTGAGAGTGTTTCAAGTTCCATCCCATATGCGAATATATAATCTTTTTGTTGTTCATAGGCTAGTGATGCTTATTCAAAAGGTTTTAATAAAGTTCTTATCAACTCCCCTTGTCAGCATTTTTTTGAAATCAATCATTGAAACCGTTAGATGAGTGGGAACAGGTTTGGCAATGCAGTTTTTGGTTGTGTTAAATTTTATGTACCCAACATTAGATAAATAATTCGTAGTGATTATAAAAATTAAATTTCATCTCATTGATTTAGTTATATTTGTTGTATTTGTTGAGATTTATTAACAGAATTTTAAATAGCAGAAGCTATACCAAAGAAAACATATATATTCAATAAAAACACAGAATTTGTCCAAATCAACTTTTCATTCAAGAATTTCAAAGCTTACAAGGGCTTTTTTATTGGGAAAATGGCTCAAGAAAAGACACCATAGCAAACTTGGCAATTCAGCTACAATGATAGAAAAAATTGCCTACAAATCATTTCGGAAAAAAATTGCATACAATTTGCTACCTTTTGCTGCGTTGTACGCTCTGTACGACTACGACTTGTGTGGTACGTCTATGTATGGTCAATGTATGACTGATCTATACGATTGTATATAATCAGTATAGTTGATCTGTACTATTGTCCAGATCCATGGAGAGCAATAAGCACCCCGCAGCGCAGCAATTAATGCTGCGGCTGTGGGGCACAGCAACCGTTGGATCAACAGTGGGATCAAATCCGACGGTTTCTGTGCCCCACAGCCGCAGCATTAATTGCTGCGCTGCGGGGTGCTTATTGCTCTCCCAAATCCATATGATTGTACAAAACTACCTAGTACGAACTCCTTGTACAATTGATCTGTACGACAGCCTTGTATACTAGCGCTTGGATAAAATCTCAGCCTCCACCTAAAATCTGAGCCTCCAGAGAGAACTGTCGACGTTCTCTTTGCCAAAACTGGAAAGTAGAAAGTCTTCTCCAACTCAATGTTTGAGTTTTCTTTCTCTCTTGTGTCTTCTCCCTCTCACCTTGACCGCCTTTTATCGTATTGAGATGAACCGAAGTCCTAACTCCAATGGCTGAGATTATATCTCACTCACTTTATATCAATGGCTAAGATTTAATTAATTAACTTAAATTGCTAATGCCAAAGTCTTAGGCATTTTTCCAAATTAACCTCTATTAATTTAGAAAGACATTGACTTTAATAAATTGAATTTCCAAGGTTTTTGAGAGGTATTAATGATGAATTTCATAAGGCACTCATGGAAATATTTGTTTGAACTCTAAACATCAACACTCACTCTTAGCAAGGAAGGTATTCTCGACCACTCCTAGATTGTCTTTGAAGAATACAAAGTTCACTTTCATCAAGGGCTTGGTGAGTGTCTACAACCTGGTGGCCTATGGAAATATATTGGAGCTTGATTGTTCCCTTTTGGACGATGTCTCGGATGAAATTATATATGATATCAATATGCTTGGACTTGTCATCGAATACTAGATTCTTAGAGAGATTGACATAACTTTGATTATCACAATGAATCATCGTAGGCTTCAACTCTTGATCAAATAATTTTATAAGTTGTTTGTGAAGCCAAATGGTTTCATAACTAGCCATACTCGTTACTGTGTACTATGCCTCTATCGAATTAAGTGCTACAAAAGTTTGCTTCTTGTTGAACTAAGAAATCACTACTGAGACCAAGTTGAAGCAACACCTTGATGTGCTCTTTCGATCTGATGCATTCCTTGCCCAATCTGAGTGTGAATAACCTTGCAGCCTTACTCCATCACCTTTAAGATGCCTCAAATATCTGAGCACATGCTTCGCTGCTACTTAGTGCACCTACCATGACTCCACCATGAACTAACTTAAGGTGTTCACAATGAGCACTATACCTGGCATGGTATTGAAGAAATACATCAAGGATCCTATCAACTGTCTGTATACTTTGGGATCCACCAACTCTAAATCTAAAGAATCAATCTTGCTTAAGTTGGAAACCATAGGTGTAGCCATCAGTGTACAGTCCTCCATCTTGAATCTTTTCGAGATCTCTACTGTGTACTTCTTTTGACCAAGGAAGATCTCATCTGATCTCTTCCATACCTCTAACCCCAAGAAACAATGCGTCAATTCAATATCCTTCATCTCAAACTTTGTAGCCAAATTTGACTTGCACCTTGCCATAGGCCCCTTTGCACTTGTGAGAAACAAATCATCCATGTAAAACAACAAGATGAGTGGCTCAGGTCCAACAAGTATGAATTACAAGTTGGGATCTGCCTCACTCTTGGTGAAGCCCATGCTCTATATGTATCTATTGATCATGGCATACCACCCCTTGGTCGCCTGCTTGAGTTTGTACAAGTCTTTCTTAAGCTTGCACATATGAGACTCTCTCCCATGTATCTTGAAGCCTTGAGGTTGTTCTATATGTACTTCCTCAATGATTTCGTTGAGGAAGTTTGTCTTCATGTCCATCTAATGAATCCTCCACCTCATGAATGAGGCAATAGATATCACATCTCGAATGGAAGCATTTTTGGTGACATGAGGAAATGTCTTCTCATAGTCTACTCTCTCTCTTTGATAGAACCCTCTTTCGATGGACCTTGCCTTGAACTTTTTGATGCTTTCATCTGTAGCATGCTTGATCTTGAAGAGCCACCTAGACGTCACCACAGACTTCCCTTCGGTCTAGGCACAATATCCCACACATCATTCTTCACGATGGAGTTGTACTCCTTCACCATAACATCCCTCCAAACCTGTTAGCTGACTGTTTATTCAAAATTGGAAGGTTTGGAATCAATGGTATTACTCATCAAGCGACCATTTAGTTCGAAAACTTTCTTAGAGGCCTACACTCCCTAAATGATTTCTTGGGAGTTTCAGCATGCTTTCGAGCATCCCTCAATGTTGGCTTAAACCATTTGGGTCTCCTTACATAAATGGAAAGAGCTAACTTCTCCTCCTCACATGAAGGATGACTCCCTAAGCTGGAAGTCTATGAACTCTGTTCTCCCTTTGAAGCCACCTACTCCTCGGCCTCTTCTATTGGTGGTAACTCATTAGAATTCTTAGATGCCAATTTTTCCTTGAACCTTACATCTTGACTCATCACTGCCTTTTTGTTGTGTTGGCATGAAGATCTTGCAAGCCTTTGAGGTCTTGATGTGCCCCACAGACACACCTTTATTACCTGAAGGATGAAGCTTTGTCCTCTTTTCCTCAGGTACATGAATGTAAAAAACACAACCAGAGATCCTCAATGTCTTCTCTTTGGTTTCACTCTTGTGAATGCCTCCTCAACAGTCTTGTCCAATATCCTGTGAAGACCCCTATTTTGCAAATATATTGCTATGTTACATGCCTTTTCCTTAAGAAACATAGGCAATCTCTAATCATGAATCATAGCATTTGCATTATTGATGATGGACCCATTCTTTCTCTGTGTAATCCCATTTTGCTATGGGTTGTGTGAGACTGTCTTCTCCCTCTTGATCCCTCTCTCTTTGCAGAAATCCTTGAAGTAATTTGAGGTGTATTCTCCCCCATTGCATGACCTCAAGACTTTGATCTTCTCACATGTTAAGTTATCCATCTAGGCCTTGAACTCTTGAAACCGACTAAAGACCTCATCCTTGGTCTTCATAAAGAAGATCCAGGTTTTCTTGGAAAAGTCACCAATCAATGTCACATAGTATGATGCTTCCTACACTGACACTACACACATTGATCCACATGCATTTGAAGGAATGAGAACCAAAATCCGCTTGGACCTACTTTCATTGCTTGTGAAAGAATTCTTGACATTCTTTCCGAGTGTACACCCTTTGCATACTCCCTACTACACAACGCTGAAATTTGGAAGAATTATGACAATCTCCCTCAAAATCTGTAATGCCCTGTAATGCAAGTGCCCCATCCTCATGCCAAAGCTTGCACAAGTTATCACTGTAATGGACCAAGTTGCCTTCTCTAATCTTAATCCTCATTGTTGTGTCAGGGCTAGCTCCCTCTAGATGCATGAGAGGTATTAATGATGAATTTCATAAGGTTTTTGAGAGGTATTAATGATGAATTTCATAAGGCACTCATGGAAATATTTGTTTGAACTCTAAACATCAACACTCACTCTTAGCAAGGAAGGTATTCTCGACCACTCCTAGCTTGTCTTTGAAGAATACAAAGTTCACTTTCATCAAGGGCTTGGTGAGTGTCTACAACCTGCTCGCCTGTGGAAATATATTGGAGCTTGATTGTTCCCTTTTGGACGATGTCTCGGATGAAATTATATATGATATCAATATGCTTGGACTTGTCATCGAATACTAGATTCTTAGAGAGATTGATGTAACTTTGATTATCATAATGAATCATCGTAGGCTGCAACTCTTGATCAAATAATTTTATAAGTTGTTTGTGAAGCCAAATGGTTTCACAACTAGCCATACTCATTACCGTGTACTATGTCTCTATCGAATTGAGTGCTACAAAAGTCTGCTTCTTGTTGAACTAAGAAATCATTATTGAGACCAAGTTGAAGCAACACCTTGATGTGCTCTTTCGATTTGATGCATTCCTTGCCCAATCTGAGTGTGAATAACCTTGCAACCTTAGTCCATCACCTTTAAGATGCCTCAAATATCTGAGCACATGCTTCGCTGCTACTTAGTGCACCTACCATGACTCCACCATGAACTAACTTAAGGTGTTCACAATGAGCACTATACCTGGCATGGTATTGAAGAAATACATCAAGGATCCTATCAACTATTTGTATACTTTGGGATCCACCAACTCTAAATCTAAAGAATCAATCTTCCTTAAGTTGGAAACCATAGGTGTAGCCATCAGTCTACAATCCTCCATCTTCAATCTCTTCGAGATCTCTACTGTGTACTTCCTTCGACCAAGGAAGATCTCATCTGATCTCTTCCATACCTCTAACCCCAGGAAACAATGCATCAATTCAATATCCTTCATCTCAAACTTTGTAGCCAAATTTGACTTGCACCTTGCCATAAGCTCCTTTTCATTTGTGAGAAACAAATCATCCATGTAAAACAACAAGATGAGTGGCTCAGGTCCAACAAGTATGAATTACAAGTTGGGATCCGCCTCACTCTTGGTGAAGCCCATGCTCTATACAAATCTATTGATCATGGCATATCACCCCTTGGGCGCCTGCTTGAATTTGTACAAGGCTTTCTTAAGCTTGCACATATGAGACTCTCTCCCATGTATCTTGAAGCCTTGAGGTTGTTCTATATGTACTTCCTCAATGATTTCATTGAGGAAGTTTGTTTTCATGTCCATCTAATGAATCCTCCACCTCATGAATGAGGCAATAGATATCACATCTCGAATGGAAGCATTTTTGGCGACATGAGGAAATG
This sequence comes from Pseudotsuga menziesii, assembly GCA_001517045.1. Lineage (NCBI taxonomy): Eukaryota > Viridiplantae > Streptophyta > Pinopsida > Pinales > Pinaceae > Pseudotsuga > Pseudotsuga menziesii. The sequence continues at coordinate 58,089 of LPNX010423571.1, forward strand.
TCTCCTCATAGTCTACTCTTTCTCTCTAATAGGACCCTCTTTCGATGGACCTTGCCTTGAACTTTTTGATGCTTTCATCTGTAGCATGCTTGATCTTGAACAACCACCTAGATGTCACCGCAGACTTCCCTTCGGTCTAGGCACAATATCCCACACATCATTCTTCATGATGGAGTTGTACTCCTTCACCATAACATCCCTCCAAACTTGTTAGTTGATTGCTTATTCAAAATTGGAAGGTTTGGAATCAATGGTATTACTCATCAAGTGACCATTTAGTTTGAAAACTTTCTTAGAGGTCTACTCTCCCTAAATGATTTCTTGGGAGTTTTAGCATGCTTTCGAGCATCCCTCAATGTCGGCTTAAACCATTTGGGTCTCCTTACAGAAATGGAAAGAGCTAATTTCTCCTTGAACCTTACATCTTGACTCACCAGTGCCTTTTGTTGTGTTGGCATGAAGATTTTGCAAGCCTTTGACGTCTCGATGTGCCCCACAGACACACCTTTCTTACCTGAAGGATCAAGCTTCGTCCTCTTTTCCTCAGGTACATGAATGTAAAAAAGACAACCAAAGATCCTCAATGCCTTCTCTCTAGTTTCGCTCTTGTGAATGCCTCCTCAACAGTCTTGTCCAATATCTTGTGAAGACCCCTATTTTGCAAATATATTGCTATGTTACATACCTTTTCCTAAAGAAACATAGGCAATCCCTAATCATGAATCATAACATTTGCATTATTGATGATGGACTCGTTCTTTCTCTATGTAACCCCATTTTGCTATGGGTTGTGTGAGACTGTCTTCTCCCTCTTGATCCCTCTCTCTTTGCATAAATCCTTGAAGTAATTTGAGGTGTATTCTCCCCCATTGTATGACCTCAAGACTCTGATCTTCTCACATGTTAGGTTATCCATCTATGCCTTGAACTCCTGAAATCGACTAAAGACCTCATCCTTGGTCTTCATAAAAAAGATCCAGGTTTTCTTGGAAAAGTCACCAATCAATGTCACATAGCATGATGCTTCCTACACTGACACCACAGACATCGATCCACATGCATTTGAATGAATGAGAACCAAAATCCGCTTGGACCTACTTTCATTGCTTGTGAAAGTATTCTTGCCATTCTTTCCAAGTGTACACCCTCTGCATACTCCCTACTACCCAACACTGAAATTTGGAAGAATTATGACAATCTCCCTCAAAATTTGTAATGTCCTGTAATGCAAGTGCCCCATCCTCTTGCCAAAACTTGCACAAGTTATCACTGTAATGGACCAAGTTGCCTTCTCTAATCTTAATCCTCATTGTTGTGTCAGGGCTAGCTCCCTCTAGACGCATGAGCACTTGCCCTATCCTAAAGATAATGATAAAACCCATGTCCTCCACAACTGAGATAACAAGTTCTTCAGTCCCGGTACAAATAACACATCTTGGGCATCAAATGAACCTCCTAACTCAAGCTGGAATGAGACTATTATCTCTCCTTTGACTACATACTTGGCATCATCACCAAGCTCCACATGGATCCCTGAGTTTGAATTTGTCAATATGCTGAATAACTCATGTGCTTCTGTCATATGATGAGTTGCACAAATATTCAAGTACTATGCACTCCTATCGACTATGTTGGTGGAAAGGAAAGAAACTAGTGAGGAATTACTTTCGAACTTCGCATCAAACCCTCTCAATTTAGTTTGTAGATGTTGCTACCTGCTGCGTATTTCTTTTTCCTTTCTTCTCCAACATTGAGATGCATAGTGCCCATTTGTGTGGCACACAAAACACTTGATTTTACTCAATTTCTTCTTTCTCGGCTGTGAGGCTTTCCCCTCACTATTACCCTTCTTGTTGGAACTCTTTCCTTTTCCCTTCTTTTCCTTGTTGACAAGGTCCAAGTTCTCATCACTACCTCCTTGATTGTGAGCTGTAGACTCATATTGAGTCTCTTCCTGGATGCAATTGTCCCATAGTGTCTCCCAAGTGGGTTCCCCAAGGCTTGGTGAATTCATTCAATGGCACATTGACAAGCTCTACATCGACTACTTTCTCTTCAACAACTGCAAGTCACATAACATATTTGAGTAATCCTCATGAGATAGTTGGTAACATTGTTAGATATTGACATTCAGACATCCCTGAGCTTGTTTATCAAGATCATCTTTTTGTTCATGTTATCATTTTGGAACAAATCCACCAGAGCTTTGTACATTGCATGGGTCATTGTCTTCTTTGCTACATGATGAATCGCGTGATCCTTCATAGGATCTACGATCACTCTGGTTTTTAATATCCTACTTCTCATAATTGTCCAACTATACTAGATCTATTGGTAAAGTAATTGCCTTCTCTATAATGTACCAAAGTTCACGTTCCTTCAAAAGCAATGTAACCCTTACTTTCCATGTCAGGAAGTTAGATGTCTCATCTAACCTGTTTTCAAATCTAAGATTGGTTGCTGTTATAACTAGATATGCACAAGATAACCGTCGTGTGCTTATTCCCTTAAGCACCCACCAATACCTATTGTTGTAAACCCCATATCTGCTTCCTTCCCAAAGCGTGATCTTTGAAACCATGTTAAATTTTCTAACCCCAGTACTAGATAAACAATTGCTAGTGATTTTTCCTTCTAAAGCTTAAATTTTTGCTCATTGATTTATTTATACTTTCTGATATTTATTAACGAAATTTTAAATAGCTGAAGTAGTACCAAAGAAAACATATATATTCAATTAAAACACACATGATTTATTCCCTTCAAATCAACTTTTCATTTAATAATTTCCAAGCTTACAAGGGCTCTCTTATTAGGAAAATGGACCGAGAAAGTACAACACAACCGTAACCTGGCAATTCAACCACACTGAGAATTGTTTTCTTGCAAATCACCCTAAAAGAACTCTATAAAATCTGCTGCCTTGTACGGGTCGTGCTCTACAACTCTGCATGGTCAATTCATACGACTGCATAGTCGTTGTATGGATGATCCATATGGTTGTACGAAATCCATTTACAATCGATCGTATGGATCCATACAACTGTACGAGGAATATGTACGGATGTCCCTACAACAAACTTGAGGGTGTCGATATTTTGTGTCTGCCAAAACTGGAAAGTAGAAAGTTCTCTCCAACTCAATGCTTGAGTTTCTCGTGTTTTCTCTCTCTTACCTTGGCTGCATTTTATTCTATTGAGATGAACCAAAACCCCAAATCCAATACATGAGATTAGATCTCACTCATTAAAAATCAATGACTAAAATTCAATTAATTAACTTATATTACAATGCGAAAAACCTAGTATTTTTCCAAATTAACCTTAATTAATCTAAAAAAGACTTTCACTTTAATAAAATGAATTCCAAAGTTCCAACCAACAAACAAGTTTGCCATCATTAATAATAAATGCTCATGATGCGCTCTCTGTTAGACATTAAAAAGCCTATCTTTGTATATATGTTGATTGCATGTCTTTTCTTATTGGTAGTGTAATTAACATCGACAAACGTATATGCAAAATATAATGAATTAACGGGATTATTTTGAAATGGAGTTTCTTGCCATGGGTTGCAGTACGGAGTGTCTCTATGACAAGGAAATCATACCGATTGTTTGGCTTCCCATATTACTCACAGAGAGCTAGAGAAGGTTTATTTGCTTATTGCATCGAGTTATGTTGTATATACTAGAGAAGCGAGCCAACCTTTTTACGAAATGATTGTTCTTTGCAAAAAAAAATACAAAGGTTAAACTTATCCACATATTGAAGGAATAAATTCAATTCTATTTACATGACATGCAGGCTGCATCATTGTCCTTCGTTATACCATTCCTTATTGGAGTTTTTTGTGGGATAAATATAATGAATAAATTGAATGCACAAGTCTTTAGGTTTGAGAGAATGGTAAGCAATTTGTATGCAAACTACGACAGTTGGTCTCTATTTTTTAGAAGTAATTGAAAGTTTAATGAGATCCAACAGCATGCACAATACCAATGTAAAATTCCATCCTGATTCAGATGGACCATTGCAATGGAGATCAATTTTACTTTGCATATAAAGAGGTTTAATTTCTGGTCCATGTTGAAAATATCCATATCTATAGAGAAATTATATTGGGTGTCTTCAACAAGGTGACATTGCGATTGTTGAATGCAAAGAAAGCAATAAAGTGCTTTTAAGTAACTTCTTGGAACCATGGTGCAAGTGTGTGTTGCTTCAATCTTCACACCTTTCTAAAAGAGGAGATTCCCCTCCTCTTCATATGCACGTTATGTGCAAGTTCCTTCTAAGGACATGGTTAATTTGAGTGTTTTCAACAATTCTCTAGGCATGCATGGAACTGATCCGCCATCCTTGTTCATCATCTCAAGTTCTTTGTGATGGACTCATTATGATGTGGCATAAATCACAAGCAACTGTATAATCAATCTATCAATTATTTTTATGGATCTCGACAGCTAACAATGAGTCCAAATTTTTATTGCAATCCGTAACTCTAATTATATATGGATAATTGCTTAATTGTGAGAATGAGTAAAAGAAATATATCTTAGACATTGCTTTATTGTGGTGGTTAATGGCGGAAGTAATTTAATTTATCCATATATAGTCCATTTTTTTTCCAATTATATAGTCTATTTTTCTCCCTTTGTTTGGTTTAGTGTGATGGAGGGAGTGGTATGTTGTTTACTCTGTGTGAACTTGGAGAAGAACTTGAGAGTAGATAATTTAATATATCCATACATAGTCTAGTTTTTCTCCCTTTATTTTGGCCTAGGGTGATGGAGGGAGGCAGGGGTTTGTTGTTCACTATGTGCAAACTTGGGGAAGAAACTTGAAAGTGGATATGGATTGTCCAACCGCCCTACCAAGCCGTGTCATTAAATTCCCCTATTGTTGTATCCTTGAGTAGCATACAACATCACCTTTCAAGAAGCTTTCAAAAATCTTGGGGGGATCGATCCATGAGCATCTTCCTTAACCTCTACTAAACCCACAAATCCCTTTGAATTGGTTCTATTTTGTAGCAACATTGACACAAAGGAACAAGGAGGAGAGAGACCAATGTATCTCGATCATATATTTTATCTTAACCCCAATTGTTTGCAAGGTTCCTTGGAGGAGGTTGAATAGGAACTTTGTGGAATTGTTAGTAGTTGATTAAAGTTGTTTTCCCTCATTTTTTCTTCCATTTAACTATTTTATGTGTGTGTTTTCAATTACATCGTTGTGTGCTCCAAGTTTAATAGAAGCCTTGTAGGCCATTGTACCAATGTGATATTAAAGTGAATTACTTGAATGTGTGTGAAAATGATTTTAGTAAAGATAGTTACTAGGTAGAATTGTTGAGGGAGAAAAAAAATTCTCGTGGGGAGAATACTTATTGAATAGAATTGAGAGAAGGGCAATTTTACATAAAAATCAATATGGCTCATAGAGGAATACAAGTTTGGGGTTTAGGATATCGAAGATGCATTATGATTGATATCATCAAGTTGTTAAGAGCCATGTTTGCTAGAATAGATGTAGCATATAGATTTGAAATTTTAGTATTCACATATGCTTATCCACTATAAGTGTTATGCTGTGACCTACCTTTTTTTGTATCCATGCCATACCTACCCAATGATGACATCGATATATCTCTATTTTCTTTTTTAATTGGATGCCCTTGATTTCCTTTACTTTAGAGTATATAGATGTCCTCTTATGGATGTCTTGTGTTTAGGCAGGGTGGGTTATCACCTTCCTCCTCCCTCTCTTGGCCTTTGGTCACCATCTTGGATAGATGCATTGGGGAACTTTCCAACTGTTTGAACATGTTATCTCTAGGACCTCTATAGGGATCTCTTGTGTCGCTAGCATTAGATGAATTTTGGGGTCTAAAATGGGCCTCCTAAGGAAAATAATAAAATAATAGTTAAAATAATAAAATAATATTGATTAATTTTGGAGGAAGAAATAAAAAAACT
>LPNX010423571.1:64180-111031 GCA_001517045.1 Pseudotsuga menziesii
TAACCTTCAAGGCTTATTGTTTCATCTCAGAGTGTCTTCATTGGTTAGTTCCCTCCAACACTTTGGATGATTTAACCTCACTACTTGAAGGGATGTTTCAATGCAACAAGGGTAAGGATGTTATCGACATTATATAGGGTACTTTTGTATTGTATATTTGTTACAAGGTTATTTTGCAAGAGGATTTGAATTGTGTGTGTAGTCTTCTTCTTGTCCTCCCAATTTTCTTTCCCCCAGTTCCTTGTATCATGATTTCAATGAGCTCTATCCTCAAAACATGTCCAAATTTTCTCATCTTACTCATTTATGTAAGATTCTCGATAACTATCCAGGTACTCATACAACTACATAAATCAATTTAACCACAAATGATTCACATCACTTCCTCCCAATATTATACATATTGTGGCTCCCAAGACAAGATTTTCATGCAACATTTCCCTCTCCTCTTAGCCAAGCAAGCAAACATCTAAGATTGTTCCGTGTTAGATAGTCATGTTGTAGCGATGGATGATCTAACATGATATCCTTAAAGAATCATGAAAAAATTGTTAGTCCAAGCCTTGTAGCTCAATTATGAGAAATGAACCCAATTTATATAGATTATAAGCTACGTGAGGTCCCTAGAATCTCCTTAGAAAGTTGGCATAAATTGAGCTAGCTCCAAATCCTTTTCCTATTCAATTTTATGTGCGTCCATCCAAGATATGTTAATTCACTCAATAATATTGGGAATTTACTCGACATTAGCTTGATTTCCTTTGTTAAATTGTTATCATCTATTTGTTGTGAACCCTAATTAGATTACTCTATTAATCTACAACTCTAGTAAAACCCAATTAATATGATAGCATTCCTTCTTACCTTTTCCATTCTCCTAGGGTTTCTCACTTTTCCTCAAAAATTGAGTGGAAACCCCGTTCTCTCGTTCCTTCTCCTATTAGTGTGAGCTCACTCTAACAATCTGCTATATTTTGGAGACTCCACTAAGGAGTTTCATTAACTCTTCCCTTTCTTGAATGAAGGCTATCTCCTTTCTCCTCCCTTCTCCTTTCTTTCTTTCTTGGATTGTTGAGTTCTCTTATTGTCCTATTAGATCTCTTTGCTCAAGTCCTTTGCATCTTTGAGTTAACTAGATCTCTCCTCAATATATGTAACTTATCTCATCTTACTCAAATGCATATCACGAATATACCTCTTGATAGCTATCAATGTGTTCATACAACAATTCCTAATCCCTATCCAACCTTGTAACATAGTGAACCTTCCTTCACACTACTACATAAATCATGCTAACTATGGATGATTCACACTTTCTCTCAATATGACACATATCACTACACTTAGTTAAGATAGTCATGAAGCACTACTCTCTCCTCCTAGACAAGAAAATATCCAATGCAGTTCCTTGTTAGTCAAACATGTTGATTTAACCATTGGTGATATAACATGATATGGTTGACAAAACATGAAAAAAATAGACCTGCTAGAAAAGGACTTGTAGGGAATTGATGTGATGTGACCCATATTTATAGAGATGAGAGATTATTTTAGGTCCCTAAATATCCTCACTAGGTAACCGAATCCAAGAAAACTATGTACCTCCATCCAAGAGATGTGAGATATATGAGTCCTAATCCCTTCAAGCAAGTTCTTATACATTGAGTCACAAATACTTATATGTTACCCTTTCTCTAGTCCAAACAAGTGGTGAAAGTGTTATAAGCCCAATTATCACACACCAACTGAATGTCATTCCTTTCAACAAAATAATCCTTCCTTTTCTTGAAAAGGCTCACAATGTACTACACCAATCCAAGTTTTAAGGTCTCAACATGACACTTGTCTAAAACAAGTGCCATCTTCTCAACTTGACACTAGTCCTCCTCGACCCAAAATCAAGTACAAATTGGTTAATTTTGGGTCACTTCTTTAAGTCCAAGCTTTGATTGACATGCCTTTTGATTATCCTATGATTGTTTCCTATTTCATAGGATGATTCAACATAACCCTTGAAACATAGGTTGAACTCGTCTTTAGTTCACTTTAACTATGATAAGAGTCCAGGTTCCAAGATTACTTCAATTTCTCCTCTCCCTCTTGTTTGTCGATCATCTAGTGACCCTTTTCTTTCTTGTCCCCTCTTAGGGAGGCATTGCCATCATTTTCCTTTTTAAGGTAGCTTTAGATCTTGTTTCATCGTCCTGGATTACTTGACACAATAATCCCTCTTCTATACTTTTCCCCTTTTCCTGTGTTCTCATTCCCTCCTCTCACTTCTTCTCTTCTATGCTTGACCACTCGGTGTTAGGGCTAGGCCTCACCTTTATTCTCTTAGTTACCTAGATGATGGCTAGTTCCATCTAGGTACTATATTTAGGTTGGGATCTCTGTGTCATGGTAGATACAGATCCTCCCTAGTTGGGATTGATTACTGCTTCCCTTTCCTTTTGTTTCCTCTTTGATATGTTCATATTGGGGATTACATTCTATAAATTTCAACTATAGTGTCATTTCAATTTTTTTGACATATCTTTCCTCTCACTTCCCACCTCCTACCTTCACTAGTTTTACTTTAACATTATCACATCTCTATCCTTTCATTCTTTCCTTTCATGTTAGTCCATTAGTGTTGCTACCTTATACACCTATAATATCCCCATGCTAGCATTTTCAGCTCATGCATTTGATGACACTTTTTCTAGCATTGTTGCCTTATGCTTTCATTGAAGTCACCTCATTATCACGGGTTACTTAAATGGTTCTTTTCCAACATCACTACCTCATTCCTTCACTGATGTCACCTCACGATCATTGATGCCTTCATTGGTTCTTTCTAACATCATTATCTCATGCCATCATTGATTTCACTTTATCATTCCATTTCCTCCTATGACCTAATTGGTTATGGGATAGTATTGCCTCATTATGCTCTCACTGGTGTCACCTCACCATATCTTAGATCTAGATTGAAATTGTCACCTCTAGTTTATTGTCTTCATTAGTTCAACCCTGGCATTGTCATATCCTACTCCTCATATCTCCTCTACACATTTGGGACAAGCCACTAACATCTGTTTTGTAGGCATACAACTCAATCTCACATAAAGGTTTCCATCCTCATATTTTTCACAGGTCAGTAGTCTCCCACATTATCATCCATTTGTAAGTACGATTGTGATGTACCTTCATACAAAGAAATAAAAAATGGTTTGCTAGTATGAATTTGCATTAATGACAATTGTATGATAATCAAAATTTCCATGTTTTTAGGCCATAAAAACAATAACTTTCTTCAATTCATGTATGGAATGACAATGTTTGGCATTCCTCTAAACAACATAGAACAAAATTAATTTTTTTTCACTATGAGTCTAGATAATTCTTCAATATACAATACAACACTAGATTCAAGTTCTCTATTCAATTCAAAACCAAGGAATGATAATACACCTCATAACATATTTTCATGATTATGTCCAACGAGTACAAATGGAATAATCCATTCCAATCTTCAAAATCCCAAAATTAATGACGAGGATTTCAAATAATCCACCACATGTGTTTTGTAGTAGCAACTATTGAAGATACATAGCAGTAGCTATAGGGTATTTGTAGCAACTTCTCCAGGTGGAAGACTTCAAATAAATTGATGTTCAGATTTATAATTTGATGCTTATTGGATCCTTTGTTTTTGGAGAGGACCACAAAAGGAGGAACAAGAAAGGACCAAAAAAGGAATTGCGGGGTAAGGGAGCCGGAGTTGCAGAAAACATGCTAACAACCACAACCATTTTGGAGCCACCCTTACAAGTATAAAGGAAGTGGAAGGGAGAGATAGAAGAGAGAGACGTGAAAGATCAGAAGCAGAGAAGTCGAAGACATATATAGACATATCCACAACATAATAATGTATTTGGGTTTTGCATAGTTGGGCTTTACTTACACGCTTTTCATATGCTACAATGGATAATTCTGCAGTGATTGTAGGGGTCATCAAGCCATGATGTAATGAAGTTTATCTACTGCATTGAAGAAGGAAATTTTGGGCCCCTAAATTTTCTATGTCGAGTCTATCTGTATTTCATGTGCTTACTATTTATTTAGGACATATATGTTAATGTTGTGATGTTCTAAGATAAATAATGTTGCGATACCTTAAGATGAATACTATTGAGATATGAACAATAATAATTCTCACAACCGTATCATTATAGATAACCAACCCCTATCCCACACCGAACTTGGTTGTGCTTTGGGTGAGGTATTCACCCTCAGGGGATTGAAAATTCCAATGCACTAAACTACAATGGTGCCTTTATTGGCCCATGCACAAGAACCCAGTCTCAATTTTGCGCCAACAAATGATTTCATTGTCGGCACTTGGTTTTTAACGGGACACTATTAATTGTATGGGTACCTATGTGATGACGAGTCAGATTCAACTAGGCATTGGAGGAAATTTGGGGTATAAAATGGGCCTCCTAAAGAGATAATAAAATAATATTTGTGAATTTTGGAAGAAAAGAGAAAAAAAACTACTTTCTTTCTTCGTATTTTCAACATATCTCCTTATATTTTCAAAGTAACACGTTTTTAAAAATGTATTTCTATTTTTTCTGTGGGGTGCGGTCCATCAAAAGTATGTAGTGTGGGTACTCATTGGATGCGTAATTGAATTCTAGATCCAACGAGTACTCCCGCATGAAATTTGAGTAAAACCATAGGGATTTATGTTGAAAATACGAAGAAGAAAAAAGTTTTTTTATGACAAATATGCCAAGTCAAGCATTATGGTTGACTCTTTTCTTGAAATTCTATTGGTTGGATCTTTTTTTTATGAGGACCATTTTGGTTGGCTCTTTTTCTTATGAGGCCCATTTTAGATCCCAAATTTCCTCTAATGGTGGGATAAGAAGCTTGACAATTTTGCAACACAAGAAGCCAGATTATGAGGGTGGGAAGTATTCAAGTTTAGACAATATATTTTATATTGAGAAGTGCCACAAGAAAAACCTCCACCACAGGTTTCCTTCTTCTTGACAACCGCAGCTACGGAACAATGAATAAAGTGCCAAAGATCAATATGAAATTTTGTGGATTGAACTTTTGATAACCCTAGTAGAATGGTTGCATAGAGTTGCGAAAGAGGTTGAGTATCTCAACTGACAAAGAAGGAATGCCTAATGGAATAAAAAAGACACGATTAGATTGAATTACCTAGAGTCACCATTGACAAGAGATGTTGATTTATAGGTAGAAAGTACCCTTATTGGTTATATTTTGGAATTTTCATCCGAAAACAACCAATCAATGTCTAAATATGAAGATGAACTCAAAAGAGGATCCAGGGGCATACTTTTGAAAGAGTTTTCGCTATGGATCAAGACCTAGATGGTTGAATTTGGGTTTCTTCTTCTAGACTGGATTAGAATGGAGGAGTAAAACCCTCTCACACAGGGGGAAAACTCATGGTGATGCTACTACATTGAGTAAGGTAGAACTACCATCAATGGAGGGGGTTGAAAATAAATATGCCAAGGAAAAAAGCACAAAAATATGTGAACAATGGTGGAAAACACAAATGAGAAAGGCACGAAGAAGTGTGCAACTAGAAAAAGAAATGCAAAATGGGGAAAAGAATGAAGAAAATAAAAGAGAGTTAGGTTAGTTGAAGCAAGGAGAAGAATTGACTAGCTCTACACTAAGCGAAATAGGGTCGATAGAAGTTCTAGACAACCTAGTAAGAGGAATCGGGGGAGAAGGCCCAAGTGAAAAGGACTACAAAATAGAGAAATACCCGATCAATGACCAGGAATAGCCCTGTACACAAATGTGGAACATAAAAAACTATTAGGAACCACAGAACGCAAAAGCACCCCATAAAGTGAACCCACCATTGTTGCAGAAGTAGTTACTAGAATAAATATAAATAAAACTCCTATGTCTGACCTGTTAGGATTATTAATCCTCCCTTGTCCAATTTGGTCATATGTCTAAATCAAGAGTCATGTCTAAATCGGGAGTCCACCCAATCTATTTTTAGTCACTAGCACCATTGGGTCCACTTGGCCTAATTGGGGCACATGTTCAAGTTGCTAAAGTGTGGGGAACACTAATTGAGGCCTACTGCCACTGATTGCACTTGCATGCATCAGTTTAGGATCCTCCTAGACCAATCCCTACAATTTATGATCCACTGGGAGTGCCGATACCAACCAAGGTCAGTTGAGTTGAGTTGGTGACTAGTCAAGCTGAGTTAGGAGTCAGTTACATTCAGTTGTAGTCCTCTACATTCAGTTAGTGCTAGGTTTTCATGGCTGCATGCAGGAGAGGCGCATTTCTGACCTACCACAGTCAGTTAGCCTCAGTAAACACTGAAGTAGACACTTGAGTTGTGTTTTAGAACTCCGATAATGGTTTAGACAAGGTCAGTTAACTATTGAGTCCTCTGACAATGATTTAGACAAGGTTTTAGTTACCTACAGTCAAGTAGAGTCTAATCAATTTGAATTTCCTCATGTGGATTCGAATTGCATGTGGTTATTTAAGCCATTGTACTTCATTGTAATTATTATCTAATTACTCTTTGATTAATGAAAAGCATTCATAGCTGCAAGCCATTTTTGCACTGTTTCATTCTTCAATAACTGAGTAAATTGTGTGATTTATCATGTGAGTTGTGTGTTTGTCCACAAGTCTCTGTGCTCAATTTAATACGACCCCCATAAACCCTTGTAAAATATGATAACAAAACATTTTATTTTTTTACAATTACCTTGGCATAATCATATAAATAGAAATACCAATAGTTCACAAATTAGTTCATTAGCAAGAGGAAGTAGCAGTAGTATTACTCAATCGAATAGTCATAGCATTGTCGCACATCCAAGACCCCAAGGGTTTGTATAGGTAGGATCTCTAGATATGAAAATGGTTGGAGTATCATCAGGACCACCCCTGAAATTCCCTTGAATTTGGGGGAAAGGAGGAGAATCTGATGCTGCATAGAACTGGTTCCTATGTGAGGTTATATGGAATGCCAAAGCAACCCCATCGACGACCAAATTGGTTGAATTTCATATGACTTAAAGAGGAAGGAATTTACAATGGTACATGAATTTTCTTGAGATGTGAGGACCACCAACTCCCACCTTAGCATAGCCAAAGAAATTGTTCCTAGATGAATTTGGACAACCTAAGTAAGAGTAGCAAGGTGTTGCAGAATTAAAAGAAACATGACAGATGCATGGAGAATCATCCTGAGCATATGCACAATGCTTTAGGGATGTCCTGAATAAACTAATAGTTTTGGTCCATGAATCCCACCATAATGTGCTCAGGGTGCTTAGGAAAATAATGAATAAGACCAACTAACTTCAAATCACCTTGTGACCTCCAGGCTGGTGCTTGATTCACATTGTCGGCCATTTTGTTGATAGAAGGAGGTGACTTTGGGGGAGAGAGAGTACATTGATAACTAGTAGACTCAATAGATGATGATCGAAACTAGATGATAGGCTCATGAATATATTGCAATTTTAAATCAACCAATCCCTTAAGAGAGTCAACAAACACCACCTCTTTAGTTTCTATAACCTTCTTCCAAGAGGCATGTTCTAGGTAACCAGGGAGTGACAATTAATTCATTAATCGACTTAAGGTATGCTTGAGTAAAATGATGAAAATAATTGACTTCTTGTTGAGGTATTGTGTATAAGTGTTCAATATAAGACTCTAGTTATTCTAACTTAGGGTTACTGTCTTAAGCATTATCGATTTCGTGTTCAGTCTCTACCCCTTGGGGGATTGAACTTCTAGGATGTAAATCTAGTGGTGGATACTTTTAGGAATGTCCACATGAGAGGGGAATCCCTCTACTAGACATGCACTAGTGGCTCTCCTTCCAAAGCCAAAATTATTTACTCCTAGAAATATCCTTGCATCGACTGTAGGGTTTCTCATCTATAATAAGTACCAATTATACTTCAAACAATTTCGAATTAGGAACTCGTCTGTATTTTGGTCTAGTTATTGTTTGCTAGATTTGGGGTTTTACTAGTTACTGCCTGGTCGATCGTTTAGAGTTTTTTTTTTAAATTTAATGGGAGGAAACACATTATGATATAACCTACTATACAATCCTAAATTACTCTAACCTATCCTATCTAGGAGTGAAATAAAAGGAATGAGTAGAAAATAATATTGAGATACAAATACCAAGACAGATAACTGCAAAACTTAGAAATGCATAACAATCATAGAATGAAATAAATCATTGAGGCAGTCAGAGAATTGAATCATTTTGAATTTGTAGCTTGTAGAAAGCGATGACACTATGAGAATGCATACACACCAAAAAATAGAAGGATGTAAGAATAGTCAAACATAGATCAAAACATTATTATTGCATATGAGTGAGAATTAAATAGAAGTTAATTTCTTGATATTCACCCTCATCACAATCATAGTATCCATGCCAAAACTCGAGTCCAACAGCCTTTGTATTCACCCATAGAAATAATTCTTACAACTGGATGAACAATAAAGGCTTATTTTCCAAAAATACTCCCTCTCCCTTCAATATCTCTTTTATAATTTTTACAAGGTAAATCCAAAGTGTTTGTTCAAATTTCCAAAGTCAGATAAGACCTTTGAGTTCCCTGGGAACTTGTCACTTTAAATTTACATTTTCTCTCAAATGAATAAAAATCAAAATTTAAATTACATAATTAGGACGGGGCATTCCCTTGGGATTTTATGGATTGATCCCATAATTCACACTCATAAGAAATGACATTTAACCGCTTAGGTTCAAGTAGACGTAAAGACACTTCATGATTCACTATTTCCTTGGCCAATGTGGTTAACCCCTCAGTGATGGTTCTATGACATGTTGTCATGAACTACATCTTCCACGTGGGTGTCCCAACTTGATTCTGCAATGCTTGTGTGGTGACTTGTGATGTGCTTCTCATGGCTTCAATGTATTCATCCTTGATGGTCCTCAATTCTGTTAGTTGCTTTTCCTTGGGGATAGGCTCTTCAAAATTTTATGGAAATGGAAACTAAAACATTTTGAATACCTTATCCATGGTGTTGTGTATGCTTGGGAACTTCTTCAATGAAGTAGTGACCTCCTTTTGTAATGTTACCCCTTCCTTTTGATAGTTATGTAAGGCGGCATAGTCCAATTGTATTTCTTCTACAATCTTTTTTGGAAACTTGAGGGGAGTTGTGTTATTTTGTTTCCATGTTGCTATGTTCTTCAATTTTAAATTGACCCTTGTAAGCTTGAAATTATGTTCTTGATCCATTTCGATTAAAACTTTTGAGTTTAGAAAAGACTTTTTGAACATTATAGAGCTTGTCAGTACCTACTCCCTGTGCATGGAACAATTCATGTTATAATGCAATAGCACAAGTGTGGAATTCTGCTAGGATTTGATTCTCCTTTCTCGAAGATTCTTCCTTAGTTGTTAGGGCATATTTTTCATGCTTCAGGTTTTCTATTTGAGTTTTCATGGTTTTCTTTTCTGCTTTAAGATATTTGATTTGAGTTTTTGGCATATCCTTGTTTCTTTGAAAATACTGGGACAGAATTTCGAAAGTTTTCTTTTCCCCCTGAAGGGCATCATAGTCATGTATCAACTCAACACCTTCTCTTCTAGAATCTAGGAGATTATATTCTAGCATACCAATTTTTCGCTTGGCGTGCTGAACAATTCTTTGGAAATATTCTTCATGTTACCTTGACTTCCTAAGGTAATGGCTACATTTGCTGGGGTCATGAACTCCAACGCCTTGTCGGTGTGTGTGAAAAATGGAGTTTCATGAGTAGTGACTATCTTAGATTGTGTGGAAATCTTGATACTTTTTTTCATTCTTTTCACGATATGCTTCTTCTTGGGGTCGAACACAAAAGAAATTCGACCTCCCTTTGTAGCATGTTTGTCGAAATCCAGATGTCATTGTGTCCAACTTGGGGAATCTGGCCGTTGTTGCAACACTGATTGACTGAGTTTGTCGTTGTTGAGAAGAAGACATGCAACACAGGTCACTATTGCAGTGACTTTCGACGAGTTCAGATTCCATTGCGGTAGGGTTGAGGAAACTTGTCATTATTGTGACCAACTTTTTTGAGTCATGTCACCATTGCGACCAACATTGTAAAACTCACCACAACACAAAACATTATCCTATATGATTAAGAGGATTTAAACTTAGATTTTTCTCCCTTCCCATGAATGGAGAAAACTTAAAATAATACTTAACCAACTTCTAGGGGGGAAAGGCGTATGACTCAAGGTAAGGAAATTATAAGGAGGGGACCCCATATTTTCCAAAAATGAAAATGACGGGGAGGATAGTTGCAGGCGCAAAACCCTCTTCATCCCATGAGATACATTTGCAAGGTATTTCAAATAGGGATGAAGATAAATATGATGAGGTTTTTCAAGTTTTTATTCCAACTCCACATGAAGAGGAAATTGGCGACGAAGGCACTCAAACATTCACTTCATCCTCTCTTGAAGTGATTTCTTAGAAAAAAAGGATATGATGAATATGATCTAATGAGAAATAGAGTAGTAGTAGTTGTTTATTTCCATGTTCCCTCTAACATTTTATCTTGTATATTGATTTAGAGATATTTTTATTTAATGGATTATATTGACAGATTTTCCCCTTGGAAAAAGTCACATTTTTATTATTTTTGAATCAAAATTATAGCATACAAATGCATAGAATCATTCAAAATTTCATCTTCCTTATCATGAGCAATTAGTTAGGCCTCAAATTTTTATACATAAAAAACAATTATACCATATAGAAACACAACTAGTATAATGTATCACACTATAGACAAAGTACCTCACAATACAAACTAAAATATATATATTTGAGCATAACTAATTTTAGGAAAATAAAAGACACACCTAAAGGAAAGGAGCATACAAAGAATCCAATCTCACTCCATCCTTGGTTTCTAATATAGACCAATTTGCTAGTGGTAGATAGTTGGATTCTTTAAACAAGGCATCCATCTCCTAGTTCCTTTCTCTATAGATGTGAACACAATATATGGAATAAAAGGGATGTTTGGAATTAATTACCTCCTCCAACAAGGGTTGTAGGTATATATTACTCATCATGAATCTCCCCTTGAACCATTTGATAACCAATATTGAATCACCAAATATCCACAAATAGTTTTGACCATACTCAACTACGAAAGTGAGGGTTAACTTTAATATTCACAATGCAACCATATTCTTTTTTCTCTAACGAATCTTTACTTTAAACATTAGAGGAAATTTCAACTCAAAATGGGCCTCTTAAGGAAAATTAATAAAATAATAGTTAAAATAATAAAATAATATTTGTTAATTTTGGAGGAAGAAAAGAAAAAACTACTATTTTTGTCTGTATTTTCGACATATCTCCATGTGTTCTTACTCAAATTTCGATTGGGAGAGCTCATTGGATGCAAAATTAAATTCCACATCCAACGAGTACCCACTCGGCATACTTTTGATGGACCCTGTGTTGGGGTGCACACCTTAACGGTCCCTATTTTTGGTAACTCTGCGGTTTTTGTGGAAGCTGTAAGCAGAGTTATGACTCAAAATAGTCTTAGGGGTGTCGGGGTTGAGTAAAAGTCCTATTTTTGTAATAAACCCATGGTTTTAGTTCAGGGTTTAGGGTTCGGGGTGGCCATGGTTTAAGCCCATGGTTTTGTAATATGTGCGCTGTATAAATATGCACTCTTGTAAAGAAGTGAGGTTAGGCTTTTTGTGTAAGATGAATTGATGCGAAGCTAAGGCTATTTTGCAAGAAAATGTTAAGTCCCAGCTGTGTGCGTGGACGACCTCTGCAGCTGTGTGTGCAGAGGGTTTTTGGGTGATTAAGGAAATCTGCAGCTGTGTGCGCAGAGGCCTGCAGCTATGTGCGCGGCTTTAAGGACTTGAAGAGATCTGCAGCTGAGTGCGCAGATTAGAACTGTGGTTTTTGTAGAAAGTTGAATAAAATACAGTTCTGTGGACGTAACCTCTACACTGGGGGTGAACCACGTTATATCTTGTGTCGTGGTTCTGTGTGCTGTTTTTATTGTGTTCTTTCATGCATTAATATCTATATATCTGATAAGTAAAGATCGCTGCTAGTTAATAACTTCGCTGAGAATTCCCAGTAAAGGGTTGTGCAAGGCACTGTTTGTTTATCCAACCGCGAAGCTAAATAAGTGAATGTTAAGCTCTGTGATTTATATTGATAATCTGTTAAAAGCTAAAGGTACAGTAATATCCCTCTTCTGCTTGCAGAAATCTGGTTCTGTGGCACCCCATAGCTGTTTCGGGTGACACTGCAACCTGTTCACAGGTTGTTGCCGAAAGGGCTAACACTGTGGGTCTTTTGTTGGTGCGAAGTTAAAGGTATAAAACCCGGGTTTGCCCTATTTCCCAACAAATTGGTTCCATTGCCGGTTGAACTCAGTATCTTCTCAAGAGGGGTTTACGTCGCACCTCGATGACTATGTTCTGTAGACCCTCTGTGAAGGAAATCGGTGATTGGCTTGATGAGACTTATCTGAAATTTGCCGCGCAAGAGAAAAAAGATCCGCGTCGTAGTGTAAAGGAATTTTTACAGAGGTATGTTTTTTGTGATATTTATGAGATTTTCTTTGGTAGTATCCACATAGAGTTGCACCAGTGGTTATCCAGGTTAATAGAGAGAAGAACGAACTTCCAAGAACGTCAGTTTCCTGCTTGGACCCCTGCGTGAATTAATACCCTAAAAAGGGTGAACAACGAGATCTCCCGCGCTGTTGATTTCTGGACAACGTGAACCCTTGAAGCATTTGTGACGGAGTTCACCATTGACACGAGTACTTCCTTTAGTGAAGCAAAGCGGCAGTTTTTCAACGGACCAAGGGGTAAGCTTTTGAATTCATTGAGTTTGAGAATTAAAATGCTATTAGCTGAAAAATGTATATTGCTAATTGAATCCGACTGTTAGATTTAGTATTACTAACCTATGTTTGCAAGTGACAATAACTTCGACGAGCAAAGTGATTTGCTGCGAAGTGGCAAAAGGTACAAGTGAGATTTTGGATCCTATTCCCAGGGTCAGCATACCGAGTATTCCCCTGTAAATCCTGCCGATTCAGAACCCGAAGAAACCCCTTCTGTTGGAAACCCTCCGGTAACCCCGTAGCGAAGACCTATTATCCCTGAGAACCTATTGCAGTTTGAAAGTCACCCTAGTCCGAGTACTCCTGTTGCAGGTCAGTCTACCCCAGTAAGTTCTCCCCCGCCTACTTCCAGTCCCCCTCCATCCCCCCCTAGATCCACTATGGCCCATATGCATGATGACATTAAGCTACCTGTTTTCAAAGGAACTCGATCAGAGGATCCAGAACAGTTCTGGTTTTTATGTGAAGCAGTATGGACTGCTAAGTCCATTACGGATCAAGATACAAAAAGAGCGCAGCTGGTTACTTCTTTTCGAGACCGTGCTTTGAACTGGTTCATGAAGTTCTCCAGCACTCAGAACCATGCCTTGCCTGATATAAAAGCAGCAAAGATAAAGGAATTTAAGAAGCTGAAATTAGAGTCGTAGTGTATCACGGAGTTGAAAGAGATTCAGCAGAAGCGTGGAGAATCAGTGTGGGACTTTGATTAAAGATTCAAAGTTCTGCTAGACCAAGTCAGTTTCCCCATTGGACCTGCGCAACACAAGGAATGGTTTATTGCAGCGTTGCTCCCACATATCAGAACTTCACTCATGAAACAAAAGGTTGCTGACCAGTAGGAGGCTCTGGAAATCGCGATGAAGCTTGAAACCGCTCTTGTCAAGGACAACTCTGGTATTGCTCAAATCCAAGCGCAGTTGGTAGCGATGGCTCTGGAGCTTCGCGATATGAAGAAAGGAAAAATTGGTCACGAAGAGGTTTGGTGCACACAATGTCGGACCGAAGGTCACGACAAGGAATAGTGCCATGTGGTAAGGAATTACCTGAATACTGGTGCACCAAACCCGTTCAACCCTACTGTTCTCTATTGTGAGATCTGTCGGACAACTGGCCAACATCGACCTGAGAATTGCTATCTGCTACAGAGGTATGTGCAAGTCCCCAAGAACCCTTACTGCAAATTCTGTAATTCCGTAGGACATAATGAAGATGAGTGTCACAGTTATGACCTCATGAGAGAACGCACCTACGATGCTTATCGGGTACAAAATGAGGGACCGAGTAATGACGCCTATGGCTACCGGGGTGGCGCATCAGGTAGAGGTGGTTTTGGAGGTCGTGGTCGTGGTGGTATGGCTGGCAGAGGACGCGGTTAGGTGGTGTGTTATAACTGTAACCAGGCCGGACATCTGGCTCGCGACTGTCAGAACCCCACTACGACATGTCGGTATTGCCGGGCAGTAGATCATGTGATCGAGTAGTGCCCGCAGTTGATAGCTAAGATTTAGGAAAGAAACAGTGCCCCTACTCAGAATATTCAGATGATTTCAGTCGAGCAGAGACCTGCCCCAGCCATTAATGTGGTCACCAGAAGTGGAGCTATGACGCATATACAGCCTGCCGAGAAACATCCTGACGAGGCTTGGGTTCGTAAGGCCCCTGTGAAGGTCCCTGCCTTTGATATTGAAAGAGAAAAGGAGACATTCATGGAATCCAAGCAAGATTTTGTGGATTCTAGCACAACAGTCACACCTGCGCAGCCACATCAGCAGCAGTCGCCACTGCAAGAAGCTTCGCCAGATAAAGTAAGTACATTGTCCTCCTTTTTACAGAGCTGTCTAAAACTTCTAAGAAATCAGAATGCTTTAAGTGAATTGCAAAAAGTGATTAGTTCCTGCGAACCTCAGCAAAGTACTGGTCAGGAAAAAGATGTTAATAGAGTCAGAAGAACTGGCAGGGAAATGAGATTGAATGCTCAGATAGGAGAGTATGATATGACTGATGTTATTTTGGTTATAGGATCAGAGGTAAATGTCTTAACCAAACAAACCTGGGAACAAATGGGAAAACCTACCATTGACTGGTCCCCTATACAGTTGAGATTAGCCAATCAGCAGAAGATTGTGCCCCTAGGACGATTCCCTAATGTTCCAGTAGATATTGATGGTGTCTGTACCGTAGCAGACTTCGAAGTGATTGAGATCATTGACGACAACAATCCCTATCCAGCCTTGTTAGGTATTGAGTGGGCAATGGAAAATACTGCCGTTATTAACCTTAAGAAGAGACAGATGATTTTCGAAGGGAAAGATTTGAAAGTTATAGTCCCATTGGATCCCTCTCAAGGAGAAAGATACACGGAACCCCTCCGAGATGAAGATCAGGATGTGTTGGACCATATCTACAATATCACAGCGAAGGAAGAAGATTATGTTGACCCTAATGTCGAAGGTATTATGGATTGGCAGTGTGACAACTCCTGCATGACGGATTCAGATGATGGTCTAGAGAATTGGCAGAATAGATTGTATGAGCTACATGGCCACCGTTGTGCAAGAATTACCAAGTCTCTTAGATGGCTTAGCTCGCAGACAAGACCCTTACCTGTTTTTGATGGTTCGACAAAAACAGAAGAGTTTATTAAGCAATTCTCATCCCAGATACTAGACTCACAGAAAATGGATACTTTGGATTCTGCATTCAGAGCTACAGCAGCCAGATGGTGGACTGGCCATAGGAAGAACACTCCTAGTTGGAAAGCTTGTCAGCAGTTCCTTCGCCTGAGATTTATGGTGCAGCCCCAGGAGATCCAAAGCAGGTTTGATGGAAAGAATAGCCCTCAGGAACATTTGGCACAATGTTACGACGCATGGCAGCATGTACCTCAGGAAGAATGGGTACATTGGTTTGTGCATACTCTGGAACCGATAGCAAAGAATTGGTACGCAGAGGCTGAGCTTCGCTAAGATACTGTAAGTTGGGATTGTCTTGTGCTTACCTTTTCTACTAATGAAGTTTGTCCAGCTTTGGATGCAGCTATCCGGTTGGTTCATACTAAGGTATTGGATGCTCAAGAAGTAGTAAAATACCGGCCAGATTGGAAAGTACAAGAAGTTCAAGCAGTCCCACATTATAACCTCACAATTGACGAGGAGGATGATCTGTGCAATAGTGCTATTCCTCAGTTAGAAGCACACTGCGACGTACAAGGACCAGTAGTCAAAGCTCCTGAAGTGGCTCAGTTCCTCAAGAAGTGGACAGTCAACATTGGATCAGAAGACCAGCCTAAGTGTGCCACCAGTGGAGATTATTGGGATGAAGACACGGTAAGCAAAGCAACCCAACTTCTCCATAAGTGTTGGGACTTATGTCTGATGAAGTGCCTGGAAATAAGAGGAGTCATCAAAGCCGTGGATGACATTTTTTCGTGGGTCGAAGCTCGACTCCTTGTCGCAAATGGTGTCCAGAGGTGTCGAGTGTCTATATTAGGGTGTAGCCACAGCTACTGCCTGTGCCGAAGAAGGAAAGGTCTGTCGGAGCTACACAAACGACCGTTAGAAGAAATCAAATTTGGCGACGCCGGTACGTTCTCTGTATTAACTACCCATATTAATGTGATTTTGGGAAATCTACTACCGTTTGGACAAGATCTTTGTCCGATTTGGCGCCATCAATGCATAGTTATGACAGATTTTGTGGATAGATTCTATAAGAAGTCACTCATATCCATGATGTTCACATTCTTCAGCTTCTTGAGTTTTCTAATTGCATCCATGTCAACCGATCGTGAGATCCAGGAACTGGTGAGAGATTTTGAGCAGACGGGTTTGCCGCACCTTTTCAACCAACCATCTGCATCTGCACCTCGTGAAGAAACTCCACTAGCACCGACTCTGCCCATGTAGACATGATCTGCCTGAAAGAAGTTCAAGCCTGAAGTGCGTTCTAAGCACAATGAAGACCGACACAAGCAATCAGGGAAAACGCCAGAAGACCCCGAAATGCCTCCGTCCGGTTCAGCAGAAGCCCCACCTGTAGAAGATGAGAACATTGCCCTGAAAAATCCCCCGTATATTCCACCAGTTCGACCAGGAGTTCAGCCACCTCGGTGGTTCAAGAAGTTCACAGTACGCACCCCTTCGTTGCCTCCGGGTGTGCAGTTGGTTGGGACCATGACAGGGAAAATTGACCGGCTTAAGTATGCCGACCATGACACAAATGACCATGGAAAGTTTCCATAGTTCTCTCCAGCACGATACCTGCATTTTGTCAAATATCCAGAAACTGCTGCGACAGTGCTGGAAGTAAAACAGTGGGCTGATGGCTTGGATCGAGCTGGTCTGCTGAAGATGCTCGATGTTACCCATTTTGGTCATAGTACACAAGTGACCATAGTGGTCAAACAACTGCTGGCATTAGTACATGACGGTCACTAATGGATAGGAGACAAGAAAATTCCTATTAATGGTGAGCTCATTCATAGGATCACAGCCTTACCAAAGCGGGGCCTGATCCGGGGACTGAATTTCCTTCAAAGCATGAAGATACGAAGCTCGCACAAAGCAGGAAGGAACGCTTCGGCCTGACAAAGGGCAAACGAGGGTATCACACTTCTGCGATTCAAGAGAATAATATTCGCTTCGCAGTTGAGCTTCTAGCATGCAAGCTCATGCGAAAGTGCATACCATATGAAGTGCCTGCCCCGGTTATCAGAATTGCTGTGAACTGTGCCGAAGGATACAGTTACAATTGGGCAGCGTATATCGCGAAGGAATTCCTTGAAGATGTTTGCGATGCGCAGGAGAAAGGTAGGCCCTTTCATTATTCATGGTTAATAGTCCTCATCGCCTTGGTAGGATGGCAAGAACCTATCGAGGCGTAGTTTGCTGATATCCCTCCGGACTTGCCTAACGCAGTACGGTATGCCTCTATGTGGGTTTCGCAGGATAAAACCCTACAGCAGATGACCAACTGTGTATTTTCTTTTTATATGATGAGTATTTCGTATGAGATTACGAAAACCCCTCGAGTCAGTAATGAGTTTTTTTCTCAATACCAGGGCGCAGCCCATTTCAGTGCCGACATGCATCATAGTTTCATCCAGGCCCGCGCGGACCAAAAGCATCAATGGTTTAAGTTACCATATGTAGTGATGAAAGCCGACATCCTCGCGGTTGTCCAACAGTGGCCAGCTAAATGGTTGAAGGACGCAGGGACAAAACCCACCATTCATGTTCCCCCAGTTACCAATGTGGGCGCAGGCCCTAGTCATACACAGCAACAAGAACCCCCTGAAGACAGTGAAGACCAAACCGAGTCGCAGTAGAGTGGAAGCAACTAGGGTGGAGATGAGGGCAATGAATAAGAAGAGGAAGACTCGGCTCAAACTGCTTCAGATCCTACTCGGTGGGATAAGCGCAAGACGCCGGAGCCAGAGGAAGTGCACAAACCCCAGCCCCAAAAGAAAATGAAGGCATCGAAGGACAAGAATATTGTCGAAGAGGCCGGTCTGACAAGTGAGGAGCTTGCTCAGGTTCTATCGAAGTCCACAGAAGCTCTCACCCATAAATGGTTAGAATTTGCAGATACACATCTACAGGCCCTCACCGGTGTCGCAAAGCACGTTTCAGAGCTGAAGGGCTTAGCAGTGAAAGCACTGACTGGCGCTTCAGCAAGCAATTCCCCAGTCGCCGCGCAGCCAGACCTTAGGAAATGGCCGACCAGAGATAACAAAGGACAGGTATCCAGCGCAACTCTCATATTAACGGATGCAACGTCTCGTTCGGAGATGAGTATGCAGGTTGGAATAGATTACACTAAGCTATCCATGACAGAGCTATATCTCTGTCAGTCCGCAATTATGAAGGAAATCCAGGCACGAGACCAATATTCGCAGATGCAGTTAGAAAATGTCATAAGTCAGCAGCGAGGCTTCGCAGCTCAGCTAGAGGCACCAGAACTGTGAAAGAGGGATGCAGAACGTAAGAGGATTACACTGGTACCAATTTTGGATGAAACATGCCGAAGTCTTCCTGACTTCGACATGCAGCGGGTAGAAGAACTAGAACAAAGATTAGTCAGGCTAAAGGAATACGCATAGCAGTATCGCAGCGAGATAGAGAAGCTCAAAGCTGAACATGAGGCTCAGATTTTGGAGCTTCAACTCCGCCTCACCCCGGAGAGCCCACCAGAGGTTAGGGAGCAACGTCGAGTCGACATTCAGGCCTCCGCAACAAAAATCTCAGATATTGTGAGCAGCGCAGCAAAGCTGCTAGAAGACAGTGTTGAAGCCTAGACCACATTACAGGAACATCCCGAAGTCTGACAGCTGCAAGAAACCATTAGGCAGTGACAGATAGAGTTGGATGCAGTAAAAGTGGCAATTAAGACTCTACCGCCTATGGAGAAAATGCTCAAGGTCAAGCGAAGCAATGAACTCCAGCAGGAAATTGAGTCATGCAGGGCAAGAGCAACAGAAGTGAAAAATTCTCTGCAGCCACTTATCAGCGAAGCTTTCGAGTTGAGTACTGCTGTGGACACCCAACTCAAAGTGCTGAAGGAATATGATGTATTTGCGCAGGAAAAGGCTAGCGAAGCATCAGCCATAGTATTGCAGGAGTTGGTCGAAAAGGAGCAAGCAGCTGACAATATTATGCGCGGCCTCAACAAGTAGTACACTCTCCTCGCCGACAAAGTTCGTGGACAAGAAGAACAACAGAGTGTTCCGGGATGGGACACTGGTGAGTCTTAGGGGCCTGTTGAGGCGCACATATTAACGGTCCCTATTTTTGGTAACTCTGCGGTTTTTGTGGAAGCTGTAAGCGGAGTTATGACTCAAAATAGTCTTAGGGGTGTCGGGGTTGAGTAAAAGTCCTCTTTTTGTAATAAACCCATGGTTTAAGTCCAGGGTTTAGGGTTCGGGGTGCCCATGGTTTAAGCCCATGGTTTTGTAATATGTGCGCTTTATAAATATGCACTCTTGTAAAGAAGTGAGGTTAGGATTTTTGTGTAAGATGAATTGATGCGAAGCTAAGGCTATTTTGCAAGAAAAGGTTAAGTCCCAGCTGTGTGCGTGGACAACCTCTGCAGCTGTGTGCGTAGAGGGTTTTTGGGTGATTAAGGAAATTTGTAGCTGTGTGAGCAGAGGCCTGCAGCTGTGTGCACGGCTTTGAGGACTTGAAGGGATTTGCAGTTGAGTGTGTAGATCAGAACTGTGGTTTTTGTAGAAAGTTAAATAAAACACAGTTCTGTGGATGTAACCCCTACACTGGGGGTGAACCACGTTATATCTTGTGTCGTGGTTCTGTGTGCTGTTTTTATTGTGTTCTTTCATGCATTAATATCTATATATCTGATAAGTAAAGATCACTGCTAGTTAATAACTTCGCTGAGAATTCCCAGTAAAGGGTTGTGCAAGGCACTGTTTGTTTATCCAACCGCGAAGCTAAATAAGTGAATGTTAAGCTCTATGATTTATATTGATAATCTGTTAAAAGCTAAAGGTATAGTAATATCCCTCTTCTGCTTGCAGAAACCTGGTTCTGCGGCACCCCATAGCTGTTTCGGGTGAGACTGCAACCTGTTCGCAGGTTGTTGCCGAAAGGGCCAACACTGTGGGTCTTTTGTTGGTGCGAAGCTAAAGGTATAAAACCCGGGTCTGCCCTATTGCCCAACACCCTGCTACCCCAAAAACAAGAAATACCTGAAAAACGTGATGATGATGTTGCATCCAATGAGCTCTCCTGATTGAAATTTGAGTAAGAACACAAAGAGATATGTCGAAAATACGATAAAAAAAATAGTTTTTTTTTATGATACCTATGCCCATATTTATATTAAATAATTGTTTAAGACCTATATGGTATTTCAAATTTAAAGCAATTTCATTGGCTAACACATGATGACATGGAATTTGAATTAGGGTTGAAAGGCCCATTTTGAGTTGAAATTTCCTCTAATTAGTATGATTGAAGGGGAAAATGAAATATGTATAATCACCCTAGTTTTGACTTCTTGTTGATCCCCTTCTGAAGCCCCATCAAAATAGGTCCATGCCTTGATTTTGTCAATCGTTTCAGCCTTCTAATTCTATTATAATTTTGATGCATGAAAATAATAAATAATAGTTACAATAATAACATAATATTTATGAATTTTGGAGGAAAAAAGAATAAAACTATTTTTTTCTTCGTATTTTCAACATATCTCCCTATGGTTTTAATTTTAATTTTTGGTAACATAACATTACGTTACGAAAAAATTTGTCAATGTCGCTTGTATCAATAAATGGTTGTCTCCAAAGAATTACTTTAACATTTTCGTAGAAAGAAAGTGATTTAGGAGCGAACTAGGGTTTTTTGCAGAGTTTGATAGAGCCCGTTCGTGCAGGAAAAGGCAGATCTTGACAATATTGTGGCATGAGTAAGCTGTATGGAGGTTGATATGGGGGAATCCCATCCCTGCAAGGTGGCATTGCAGAAATGCGTAAGGGGAAAGAGAATTTCAATTTCATATCTGGTTCCAAAATAGGAGGAGCAGGGTCAAGCGTCGAGCAGTGAAGGAAACAAGGCGAAGGTGGAGGACGGAAAGCAAGGAGCTGAATCACAAAATTCAAAAGGGTTGTTTACCATCATGATTTTTTTAATTTGCAAGATTGAGATATGATATTTGAAAAATGACCATATTTTTTCTATTTATAAAGGATTTTTTTTGAAACCCTGGCATGAAAGGTTTAACTCTGATAAAGAGGATGTGAAAATGCCCTAGTTTGGATTTGACTATACTCACTCCCATGCCAGTATTGGGATCTTGAAATGTTGAAGGACATTGGTGATACACTGGGATACTTTGTAAATATATTATAGTAGAAGAAAAGGATTAGATACACATCCTATGTGAGAATATGTGTTTATATGGATATTTCCAAGGATCTCCTGAAATCCATTAACATCACTTGGGATGATGAATACTGGAGGAAACCCCTGGATTATGAGCACATCCCATTTTGTTACAAATTCCATGAACATGGCCATCTCTTCCGGAATTTCCCTTTGAATACCCCCCTTTCCAAGATAAAAAGAAAGAGGATACATATATTTCATTTTTCATTGGGATATTCAACAGAAGGAAGCAAGGAAGATGATAGGTTAGTTCTCCTACGAGAGGTAATTTTCGTGCCTCAAATATCTTTGATGTCTTGGGCTAGATTCCTAAAAACACACTAGAGTTGAATGAAACCTGCAATCTAAAGGATCTAGTGCAACCCCTTGATGATGGGGTAGAGCCACCATTTAGGGATAAATCCCAACAAGAGTATGAAAGAGGGAGCAATGAAGATGTTAACATGATAGAGGAAGAAGATTAAGAAGTGGAATTGGGTGAGATGAACTTAGATGAAACTGAGTAATCATGTGCCAATAAAGGAGAAGGGTATGTCTCTTTCCATTAGGGAAAGTTACCATAGGAGGAAATTATAATATTATCACGTCCCAAATAGCTAATAATAAAAGGTGAGAATCCTAAAGAGAACAAAAGAAAATTCAATAAAGAATCAGATAAAATAGGAAGAGGAAGTAACATACAAAGATTGATAGAAGTTGGGGCTAAAATTGTGGAATCATGATAGCAACCAACGATCAAGGAAACTTTGTCTTCTATCAAAAACCATTCCCTATGAAATTATTGTCTTGGAATATAAGAGGTATCAATAGTGATAGGAAGGTGAAAATCATAAAGAAGAATATTATGTAGGAGAAACCAATGGCCTTCTTCATTCAAGAGACCAAGTGTTCTGAAAAAAGTATGAAAACAAGTGTAAGGAAAATATGGTGTGAAATGAGATGGTTGTCGTCGACGCTGAAGGAGCAGTAGGGCCCTAGAAATTTTATGGGACCCAAAAATTATAATTCTGTCAAATTTTATGGGCACTCAGAGAATCATATCAACTTATTTTCATATTATTGGATCTTTAATTGGTGGAATGTTAACACATGTTTATGGGCCCCAATTGGCCCCCAAAACTACAGTTTTTGAAGATCAGTGGGGTATCTTTTGTCTTGGGTCAATGCGAGAAACTGGATTATCAGAGGGGATTTTAATATGATCACTACCTTGAAGGAAAAGAAGGGAGGAAGGAGGCGGTTGGAAGCAACAAGTTAAGAGTTTAGAGACCCGATCGAAAATTTGAATCTAGTATATTTATAATTTGGAAATCACTTGTATACTTGGAATAATAGGAAGGTAGGGGTGAGGTATATTTCCTCTAAGATGGATTGATTACTTTTGTCTGAATATACTCTCTCGAATGGTGGGGAAGCAACATATTTAGTGTTACCTGTGACCAATTAGTCTAACCTGGTTCAATGACAAAGATTCTTAGAAACGTCCCTTTCGCTTTGATTAACAATTTTGGCTGTCCCATCTTGATTTAAAATTCACAGTTCAACAATGGTGGGATGAGGGAGATGTTATTGGTAGAACATGTATGTATCATTTCCAACAAAAAATGAAAATGGTTAAGATGAAACTGAGAAAACAAAATAAGGAGGTTTTTGGAAATATTTTCTAGGATGAGAGACAATTAGAGGTGAAGAGATTCAAATAAAGGCATGGAGGATATGATAATCAACTTCAAGAGGAGGAGAAACAAGTTGGTTCCAGACTTGGAGAACGTGAAAGGAAAGATGAATTCTTGTGGAAGAATAAGTGACAAAATAGGTGGCTTAAAGAGGGAGAACATAATACCTCCTTCTTTCACTAGTCAACTATCCAAAATAGGAATAAGAATCCAATTTCCATGCTTATAAAGGAAGATGGATAGGGGGTGTAAAATAGACAATAATAGAGGGTGAACTAGTAAGCTGCTTGAAGGATATTATGCGTGAACCAGTTCCAGATAGAGCAAAGAACATTGCTGAATTCACCCAGCATATTTTGTCACTAGTGTCTCAAGCTCATAATGATATGCTCATGCATCTTATTAAGTTGTAGGAAGTGGAAGAAGTGATAATGCATATAGAATATGGAAAATCTCATGGGAAGGATGGATTTATGGATAAATTTTTTCATTTTTTTTGGGATGCCATCGAAGGTGAGGTGATGCAAATTGTGGAAAATTCCTGATCCATGGGAGGGGTGATTTCTGCCTTCAATGCCACCTTTTTGTCCCTGATCCCTAAAAGTGAAGGGGCAGATTATCCAGGTAAATTACGACCTATTTCTCTTTGAAATGCTATTTACAAATTTATTACAAAAGTAATTATAAATAGGCACAAACCTGTTCTCCTCAATTTGGTCTTGATGAATTAATTCAAGTTTGTGGAAGGAAGTCAAAATCTGGATGGAATTATCTTGGTGCACGAGGTTATCCAATCTCTTAAAGTAAAAAAGAAGACAAGAATGTTGATACAAATTTATTTATCCAAATCTTATGACAAAATTAGTTGGCATTTCATGACTGTTTTTCTAAAGGATTTTGGATTTCATGAGTGTTGGGTTGATTGGGCATACAATCTGTCCTCTTCATTTTGATTTCTAGTCTTATTGAATGTGGTCCCCTCCCAAATATTTTGACCAATGTGAGGCATTAGTCATAGAGATCCTTTATCCCACTTATTGTTTATCCTGATTAAAGGTTTGGCTTGGATCTTTAAAAAATTAGTGAGACATCAAGCAATGTGTACAATCTCTTTACATGCTCATGCTCCAGAGCAATCACACCGGCAATTTGTGGATGACACAATGTTAAAGGGACATTCCTCACTCCAAGATTCTAGAACAATTAAGCGTGGTTTGAATATTTTCTTCAAAGCTTCGGGCCTTTCCATCAATGAAGAAAAGTCTATGGCTTTATTTTTCAATACACATAGAATCACTCAACAAAATATTTTGTGCATTCTAATGTTTCATGGAAAGGAAAATTTTAGGGGTGAAATTTAGCTTATGAGCTATTTTTCGACCTTTTTTTTCAAAAAACAAATCACAAATTTGCCTTTTTTTCAAAGATGATTAGCCCAAATTCCATGGGAATTTTTTTACTCTAAAAATCGCCATAAATATCCAAAAACCATATAAGTCCTTAGGAATTTTAATATTTAAAAAAAATCACCTGACATTTTATGGTTGCAAATTTAAGAATTAGTAAGATTCACCAAGGTTTCTACACTTTGAGAAAATTACGGGTCCTTAAAATTTCCCCTATTTCAACGAAGCTCTCTTCCATCCAAATATCTTGGTTCCATGCTCTTCGATTTGATTGTTTGTAGGACATTTTGGTGAGATTTGGTGGATAAGTTGAGACCAAACTTATCAAGGTTGGTGATGATGCCTCTTGATTGATCCAACATACTAGTTTTGGTTAAAGCGGTACTGCAGTCCATGCCAACCTATTTTTTGCGGTTATGGAATCCCCCAAGTTCGTTCTTAAAGAAATCCAACAATTAAAAAGGAATTTATTGTGGGGTGGGTCAAAGGAGAAACATAAATGATCCTTGGTGTTACGGAGAAAACTTCCTATGGCTTGGGGTGTACCACAACAGATAGAGAAACCGCAGAAATCAATCCCTTCCCCATATGCAAGAGAAATACAACATCTAACACTAAAGTATCTCAAAACATACCTTATTCTGGATGATTGTAGTAGATACCTGTTGAGCTTTTTCCAATCCTGCTTGCGTCAACAATTTACTCTCAACAACAGTAAACAATGCAAGCATGCTATATGATATAGTGTTAGGCCTACTCTAGCATATATAATCAATGATACATAAGCAATTAAACACATCCATGGATTCAATATTCATTTAAATGCACATCATTGAAAATGAAAAGATATTTCTATTAAATAAATTAGAGATTACATAAGTGACAACCTCTGTCGGCACGTTTGCGAATCGGAGAAATTGAGTCCTCCACCTGGGCCTCCACCACCTCAATCCTCCATCTCTTGATAGCAAGCTCACAAGAAAATGCAAGCTTGGGAAGAACACAAAGTGCTCCAAGGGACAAAGGGATGCAAACTCAAGTATAAGCAAGCTACGACAACAATGGACTATAGTTTTCTTGCTCTTCAATTCCTCTCTCTTCAATGTATCCAAAGGGTTCGTTATATAGTGCTTCAATGGGGTAATGAAAGGTCAAATCTGAGTGATCTCGAGGCATATGGAAGGTCAAGAGACAAGTGACTCAGATCCACATCAAGGAAAACTCCAAAAACATTTGGCCTTTTGCACACATCCCAATGTACGCGGGTTTAGGGGTAATATCCGCATATATACGCGAGAAAGGGATTAAAAGTCACGTACACCAAATAATGAGTGTATTTAGGGATGATCTTTGAAACATCAAAGGTACAAAAATAGTACATGGGGTCCAAAGAGTTTGCAGAGGGACAAGGAAGGCCATAAAAGTGTGATCAACCATGTGTGGTAAAATAAGCTATAACAGATGCCCCTTAATGTGTGAGGTCAGAGGGGTAACATGATGGCTGAAATATATTATAAATCCATCCTAGAAGTGGAGTGATGAAGAACCAGGTGGAAGAACCATCCATCCAACAGTATAATACAATAATCAAACTCTGCACATGACTGCAAATACATATAGCAGTCCCGGAAACATAAGAGTACAATGGCCATGAATAGGCATGATATACAAACTGTGACATGTGTGGTCATTGCCACGTACAATATACAATAGATCAAAATCTTCATGATGAATATATACAAAGGACCAAGATCTCCATGAAAGCTGAAGATATACCATGGTTCAAGATCTCCATAATGGCTGAAGATATATGACACGCACTGGAATCAAGTCACGAGAGTTGAAATCTCATGAACACTGGCACGATTAAGGAGGTAGCATATATGAAATGCCACCAATCTGGAAAGTCTTCTACACAAACCGCTACGAGTACATGTCCTACTATGTAAATATAGGTGTCGAGGTCGAACATAGTAGTCCATCTTCTGATTACCGGTCATTGATGTATACTGTTAACAGACGCGAGATCACCCACCAATAATGAAAATGGGAATCAAGGTACTAGAGTGCAATCTAACAAGTGCAAATAAACGTGTTGAGGTCAAACACTTGGAATAATCCATCGATCAGGGGACATTGATGTATTCCCAAAACTATCGATGGTGAGAGAACCTACCACTGATCACTGTAAGTCTCAAGGCACTCAAATGACTCTAGACTCCTATCCCAGAATAAATGATTTGAATTCGATGGGATGGAATCCGCTTGAAGGAGGGAATTAAGGCATCCCCCATCAACCAACACGAGGTACTCAACAACGTTGTATAATGTGGAAGGACTCAAACAAGATGTGCACGAACCAGTAATAATACCGAGAATGGCCGACATGCAAAGTCAAGACAACTGAGGAATGGCCAACTCAGGCTTCAACTTCCTTCGAACAAGAGCATAAAGGAGAATGGTGACTGAATGTAGGCAGCATCGAATCGATATAAAAACTGGTAAATCTCTACGACACATGAGGCATCGATAGAGGCTCCATAGGGACTGGAAGCTTAACAAGTAGGCGGAGATAAACTTAGAGATACAAGTACATCTCCTAAAGTCAAACTACTAACCCAACCAACGGATGTGATATACAGTGCTCTGTTCGAAGGCGACATGACTCAACTGCTGCCAAAGATAACATCTTTTCCTTTCTGGATTTTTGGTTTTTTGATTTTTTTGGACATTTTTTCAGATATTTTGAAAATCTTGAAAAAGAATAAAAGTGCTTTATAGTTACAAATATAGGAGGAGACGAGTATCAAAGGGAAAACAAACTAGTTCCAAGCAGTGGAACATACCTATGCTCAATGCAAGGAAACATGTGCAGGATAACGACACTCGGGGGGAAGTCCCCTCCCGGTAAAAAATGGGGAATCAAACTGCAAAAGATATATAAAACGACTCTGCTTGGCTAGACATGAGACAAGATCGGGCTATATGGATGATAATCAAAGTCAGGGAAGCCGACATAAGGATAAAAAGGTAGGAAAAACTCATGATCATGCAATTACAACTTGACATATACAAGGGAGTCCTGGGGAAAAGGCCAACATAAAGGTTAAGAGGAGTATGAAGCTCTTCCTCAAAGTCATGGCGGAACTATACAAAAGACTCCCACAACCTAAAGGAAAAGTGTCGGCATGGGCACCAAATGCAAAACAGGATCTAACTAGGGTACCCATATATGGTAAAGCTCTACCATTCACAACATGTCACTTCTAAAAGCAGCAAGAAGGTTTCACGACAAGATGGAATGGGTTCGTACCTAAGGTTAAAATGAAATGATCATAAGGTTATGGAAAATGCAAACAGATGTGAAACCTAACCTATATGCCAGTTTAGACATAATACTTGCAGTAGGCATGAACGGATAAAAGCTACGGTCAAATCGCACTCAAAATGGACTCCTACATCATCAAATTAGTCCAAACGGTCCAAAATGGTAAAAAACTATAGAAAGTGGGTAAAAATTTCAAATTTTTTCTATAAATAGTAAAAAATTTAAAAATTTTCATATCATTTGAAATTTCTACCCAACATAGTGTATTTGAGCTCAGAACTTCAGAAGTGAATTTCGAGAGCATCGTCCGGTGGAATCTCTCCTTGTTTGATCCAGGTAGTTTCTCATGCCCTCCTCTTCCAATTTCATGCAATTTTTTTGAATTTTCATGGTCCAATTTATTTTTTAAGCCATCCATATTTGTGCGTTTTAGCCCACACAGAAATCGGGTTTTTTTTCCGCATATAGGGCTTGTCATACACGGAAAAAGCACCCAAACCCGCGTACATATGCGGCTGTTTTGAGAACAGTCGCGTATAGGGTCGCAAACAAGGTTTTCAAAGGAAAAAATTGATCAAAACTTTGGTTTTTTGTGCAGGATGGTATTAGAGTGGAGGGAAAGAGAGCATGGTGATGTGGAGGAGGTCGTGCAAGGTGATCTTATGGCCCAACAAGCATTACGGGCATGTGTTTATACAAGTTTTGGTGTCTTGGTAGCCTGAGGGCCAAACAAAGACTACTTCAGTTGCTGGTGGATTACTGGGATTCAGAATTTGAGACATTTCAGATTGATGGGATGTTGCTTAGCATTGAGGTTGAGGACATATGCTTTATCATTGGTTTTTCTCGACGAGGAGAGATGGTGAATCTCTGATCTCGTGGGCTAGGAGGCGGGTTGACTATTGATGAGTACATAAATGTGTACTACTTTCTAGAGATGAAAAAGGTTGGGAGTCAAATCCCGACAAACTCTATCCAGATTCTGGGACTGAAGACCATACTTTTGGCATTAAGCAGGATTGCCGGGTTAGCTTCACTCCACCAGGACTCGCAACCAATGATGTTCTATGCGGTGGAGTGTATGAGACCTACAATGTATGACTAGAGCATGACACTATTGAGCAACATGAAACAACAAATCCATGACTGCAAGATGGGCAGGGTGCAGAACTTTGGGTTCGACAGCATACTGAGCATGTTCTTCTTTGAACAGGTACCAGGGATAAGCCCTAGGGTGGAAATTATTCCACATGGAGTTCAGGATCTAGCCCAATGACGTTGGACAAATGTTATGTGCAGACTGGGTGGAGATAGGGTGGCTAACCCTTACCCAGCAGACTTCTTTCCATGGTGGCGGAGACAGATCGTCGCCATAGATGACTACCCCTATGTAGGGATAGACTTCCACGGTGATCCGGATATGCCGCTACCACTAGGAACAGCTTATGGCGACATAGGTAAAGAATCCCAAACTCACTTTTTAAGTTTTGAATTATTTAAATTTTTTTTCTGTTTTTTGATATATCGACTCAAAAGATATATTTTTGGTGTGACAACACATAGTGAAAATTTGTCATGTATATGCAGATGTAGGACCACAACGGCCAGAATGATTCCCTCATTATTGACGGAGGGGAAGAGGAGACAATATCATGGGTGCGGATGTGGAGCGGACGCTCCAAAGCATCCACACGAACTTCGTTCACTTGACACACAGGGTACCCATGGCGCAGGTCGAGGACTTACCCGAGGCCATGCAACGCCAGGTGGTTGGTGTACCACGAGCATGGGTTCGACTCTTTCAACGACTAGCTAGAACTATAGTGCTATATCATTATTAGAACCCCCCTCCTCCTCAGGCTTAGAGACCTAAGTGTACACATTTTTGTATGACCGTGTATGATATGTTGGTGTCTTAGAAGCCCCAATTTTGTATATGACACTTATGTATTATGACGTCACTTTTTGGATATTAATGAATTTTTTTTTATGATGATTGATTTTTTTAATATTTACATGGGTGTAAAATGTATGTTTGTGATATGCTTATGGTCTATGAAACAAATGCCAATCTAACACATAGTTAGCATATGAGTCAGCAACTTGATTAAAAACTCTTGGAACATGAATGTATGTTATATTCTCAAATTGCCGTTCTAGCAATATCACACGTAAGAATTTTCGTAATAATGTTGGATCCCCAATACGATACAAGCCATTAAGCTATGAAACCATTAATTGCGAATCAATACGTACCTCAAGAGAATGAACACCATGTGAAATGGCATCACACAATAACTCAATGACGACATTATATTTAGCAACATTGTTCGAAGAAGGTCGTAAACATACGCCTCTTGAAGACAATACTTGACCCATAGGAGCATAAATCACCCAAGTAGCCGAAGCTGAGATTTGAGTGTGACGGCTAGCACCATCAATGAATCCTATGTAAACAGAAGACTCCATTGACATCTGCCATAAGAAACGAAAGCTAATCAACAAACCCAATCACCATAAGAAAACCTAACTATGCAATGCAAAACTCTACAATAATATACAACAATCGGCCCTAACTGAAGATCATGCATAGTATTTTTTGAGATAGAGCCCATTTCTAGGCTTCGCCAAGGCTGTCCCTTCAAAATCAACCAGCTCATAAGCACCTTTCTCTGAGAATCATTTAACCACATAAGGACCATGCCACATGGGATTAAATTTCCCTACCCCCAAGGGTTCCTTAGCTTGATCCCACAAAAGGACCAAGTCACCTTCATTAAACCTCCTTGGATGGACAGAATTATCATACTGGACCTTGACACGATGCTTGTTAACCTCTAGAGCCACTAAGGCATCTCGGCGCTGCTCATCAAGCTGCTCTAAGTGGACTAAACGCTCTTCCAATGCAGAAGTGTCCAATAAAAGCTCTACAACTAGCTTCTGAGAAGGGATTTCACATTCAATTGGTAAAACTGACTCCACCCCATGTACAAGCTAATATGGAGAGAAACCAGTGGTAGTCTTAACCGCGGTTCTATAGGCCCACAAAGCAGGATAAAACATAATATGCCAATTGGTCTTACTTCATGTGATGGCTTGTTGGAGAATAGACTTAAGTGATTTATTCACTACTTCAACTTGTCCATTCGCCTAAGGGTAATAAGAAGATGAATGTTCTTGCTTATACCCTAACTTGGAAGCCAAATCTTCCATCATTTTATTCTTAAAGTACCTTCCATGGTTTGTGATAAGATATTTCGGAATGCCAAACTGGGTGATAATATGGTTGAACACGAAATGCGCGGCTGTCTCATCGTCGGATTTAATTGTGGTCATAGCCTCTGCCAATTTCATGAAATAATCGACAACCACAATAATGTGATGATGCCCCCCAATTGAAGCTGGGTTGCAATCCATAAAGTCAAGCCCCCACTTGGTGAAGGGATCGGCGGTGACAATAGGATGTAACGGGGCCAGATGCGAGTGCATATTGTGTGCAAACACCTGTAAAGGGTGGCACTTCTTGACCGCATTAACGCAATCTTTGAAGATGGACGACAAAAAATATCTTGCTGTCAAGATTTTTTGGGCTGTAGAAATCCCAGATAAATGATCACCACACGCCCCTTAGTGGCAATCATTCAGCACAACTTTAGCATCATCATGGGTTAAACAATGACGCAAAATGGAATCTACCCCACGACAGTACAAAGTGTTATCCACTATAAGGTAGTTATTAGCTACATGACGTAATCGTCGTCGCTCATCCCATAAAAGGTGAGTAGGGACCTTCAATGTTTGCAAATATACAATGATATCCCCGTACCATGGGTCCAAAGTTGAGATAAGGAAAATATGCTCATTGACAAATGTATCCTCATAAAATTCCTCCTCCTCCAAACTTGGAAAATCGGATATGAGCTCCACAAAGATCAATGATTTCTTCGATTTCGCCAAAACGAACTCGAGATCAAACTCTTGCAAAATGACAATCCATTTATTGTATTTTCCCCCAATCATCCTTTTACTGAGGACGAACTGAAATGGATTCATATGAGCTATGACCAAGGTTTGGCGAAAGAGAATGTAGTGTCTCAAACGTTGAACCGCATGAACGGTAGCCAAGGCTAGCTTCTCCACATGGGAATAGCGAAGTTTTGCATCTATAAGGTTTCAACTCAAATAATATATGACATGCTCATGGAGCTCCTCATCCTCTTGAACCAAAACCATACCAATCGTCTCCATTGATGTGACCACATAAATCAAGAAATCATGGCTATAGTCAGGTGGACTAAGCACAAGGGCCATTGCTAAGGCTCGCTTAAGAGCATCAAAGGACTCCTGGGCTCGCTCATCCTAGTAAAAAGGAGTGTCCTTCTTCAAAATATGCATAAAGCCTTTAGTCAAATTGGAAAAACTAACCATGAATCTTCGCAAGAAGTTTTCCATTCCTTGCAAACACTAAATATGTCTAATATTATGTGGGGGAGACAATTGAAGTATTGCCTCAACCTTTAAGGGATTGACTCTTATACCCTCCTTGGACACAATGAATCCTAGCAAGAGGCCAATAGTCATGCAAAATATGCACTTACGAGGATTTAAACGAACCTGGTAATGATGACATATTTCGAATACTAATCTCAAATGATATGGATGATGCACTCTTAGATGAGAGTGAGCAGCGAGATCATCCAAATATACTTTGATAATCATTTTGAGATCATGAAAAATTAAGGTCATAGCCTGCTGGAATGTAGCTCCGACGTTTTTTAGGCCGAAAGGCATCTTCTGATCTGCAAAAGTACCCTAAGGACAAATAAATGTGGTCTTATGTTGATCCTCGGGCTTAATATGAATCTGATTATATCCAGAAAAACCGTCCATAAAGGAAAAAACCTCACTCTCGGCACACTCATCCAAAATATGATCAATAAATGGTGTGGGGAAATTATCCTTAGGACATGCACGATTTGGGTCATGGAAATCAATGCATATACAGATCGCTCCCTTCTTCTTATCCACTGGAACGGGATTTGAAACCCACTCTGTCAAGGGAATGGGATAGATAAAACTAGCTTTCAATAGTTTTTCTATCTCAACCTTAATGGTGGGTGCTTTTCTAGGATTCACCACACGCAAATGTTGTCGAACTGGCTTCGCATCCGGATAGGTTTTGATCTCATGTTCAACAATACGAGGGTTGTTACCTGGCATCTCATCGTATGACCACACAAATATGTCATGAAACTCTTTAAACATCACAGTATACTCATTGATCTCATCGGGGGAACAATCTGCCTCAATATAGACATTCTCAACATTGCCAGGATCGCGGGAAATATTGATAGGAATAGTTGGTGATACATTAGCCATCAGACTAGGAGAGATTACTGGAACCACGGGGCTACCAATATTCTCACTAAGAATCTCCCTAAAGTCATCACACTCCATATGATCAAGCTTAGGAAGAAAATATGATCGATGATGCAATTCCTCCCAAGGTTTCTCAACTCTTGACATGGCCTCAAGGATAGCTTCATTTGATGGAAAAAAATCATCGAGGCAATCAAGGTGACTCTACTGCCCATGTCGGCAGCACATACAGGTCCTCCTCCTCTGTTCGTGAAG
The DNA here is from genome assembly GCA_001517045.1 of Pseudotsuga menziesii. Lineage (NCBI taxonomy): Eukaryota > Viridiplantae > Streptophyta > Pinopsida > Pinales > Pinaceae > Pseudotsuga > Pseudotsuga menziesii. Next base: position 98,095 of record LPNX010423571.1, read on the forward strand.
AGGAAGGACTAGGATCTGCAACCTGATCAAGATTTTCTTGATAAGCCACCATCATTGGAGGCAATGGCACGTTAGTCTCAGTGGGCACACTTGAAGTACTTAGTGAAGGAAGGATCCAAGGATTTTCCATATGGGTAGTGCAAAAAGATATCTAATTCAAAAAGGATGAAGCCCCACTAAAACTAGACCCTATCATAAAAACAAGCACATGACAATTAAAGGTTCCCATAAGAGAAGGATACATACTTACGCCCACACTCCCAGTTGCAGGATGAGAATGATTGATAATCATGATAGAAGCTCTCGATTATGCATTAACACTTGGATTTTGGAATGACATTTGATCAATCATAACAATCTTCCCATTAAACGGAAATCATATCACTCGAAAGAGGGAAGAAGCTACAACTTTCATATTATACATCCAATTTCGACCCAGCAAAAGATTGTAGTCAAGGGGTGCATCAACCACCTTGACCTCGATTGCGACGATCTTCCCTCCCATTCGAACTTTTAAGGAAGGAAGAATTCCATGCAGCTGGAACGATCTACCATCAAAAGATATCAACATAGTAGCGGATTGAGACAACTCAGGAGAACCTAAGCCCTTCTAACAAGACAAAGACATCATGGAAGCGGCAACTCCTTCATCAATGGCAGTGCGCTTGATGGTGTTGTAAGACACTCTACATGAATCAAAAGAGACATGTAGTAAGGCAAGTGAGGATGTACTCCCATGGTTTCAAATTTGATCATAGTGGAAGAGTTATCATCACTGAACCCAAGAGTAGATAACAAAGCTTTCCTCTACGGAGGACAACTCTAAAGCACTTCTAACGCGGACATCGCACAAGGAGTCTGGCCCAAATCCTCGACAACTGAATAGTTCTGGGAGGCTCGGGCATTAGGATTGTGCCCTGAACGCTTTAAGACTCCCTTAGGAATGCAAGGTGGAGCTTTAGGTTTATCCATTTTATTTTCGATTCACAAAGGGCTCTCGAGTGGGGAAGGTTCTTTCCCAAGGTTTGGTTGTGACGAACCATAGTCTTTTGACGAGTCACAACCTTAGCGGCACTCATCATGTTGATGCATCCATGACCATTAATATCCTCCGGCGGGTTTTTATTTCCACGCGATTCACAACCAATGGTCCTCGAGTTCATATTTTGATTGTTGGGTAAATGATTAGTTAACATAGCTGGGCCTTGTGCTATGAACCTCGAGGCACCTTCCATACGAGGGCACAAGTGAGTGACATGGTATTCCTTACACAATTTGCAAGGAAACTTCACCTTACATTTAGGCTGCTTATCCCCCCCAACATTAGCGTTCTTGTCATTATTATTAGCATTTTCATTCTTGTTCCCACCCTTATAATTATTTTTTCCTTTTTTCTTATTCCTTCTAGGCTGCTGGTTGCCTTTCGGGTTCGACGTTTGCACAGAAAGTACATCCGTCGATTGGGTAGGTTGAGACAAAGCCATAGCTTGTCCCGACACAGACTGGTTAATTGACAATTGGCTCACTTGTTTCACAACCGAGTTCATAGGTTTGGTACTTGTACAACCCACAATACCATTGGCATGTGGCCCAGGCTTGACCTTGGGGTTGAAATTGGACCTAGGAGCATTGGGTATAATCTCATACAAAAGTCCGGATTGAGCATAGATCAAATCCAACTCTTGCTCCCTAAAAATAGCTTGTTCCTCATTTTGAAATCCGGATGTCGAAACATCCTTTGCTATGTAAGGTAATAAATATTTGAGGAACCCCTCAAGAAGAAACTCTGGTGGTATAAAAGCTTTGATTAACCATTTTCGTCTACGCCACTCTTGAATATGATCCGAAATGTGTGTGGCTTTATCTTTCCGGAAGGTCGACAAGAGTTCGGTATCGACGTTGTAACGTACGGGTAGCTGGGAATCATTAAGGAAAGTCAGTGCAAGATCATCAAACGTAACATAAGCCCCCCCAGTAACTCTATATACCATTTCACTGCAGGACCCGTTAGGGTGCCTTGAAATAGCCTCAAACGAATGGAATCGTCATGTAAGGAATTGGAAGAGCACCAAGGGTGGAAAGTGGTGACATGCTCACCAGGATCTTCACTAGCTTTACCTTTGAACTTGGGAATGTTTGAAGGAAGCTTGTTAGGGACAGCCATCCATGCCGGGTTATGAGACACATGATCGTTCATCAATATCGACAAGTCAGGCAAGTTCAAAGTTGCAAGGAAAGGGAGCCTAGGTTGAGCCGGTCGATTCAACGCTCCCTGGTAGTTTTTATTCGTGTAAGGTTTATTTCTATAAATACCATGGCCTTGGCCATAATAACCACCTCCCCTTGGCCATAATAACCACCTCCCATTTGACCCATGTAGGGTTGCATGGAAGCATTATGATGTGGGGTGCCTTGATTATGAGGTGCTACAAAGCCATAATTGGAGGAGTAAGCGGGTTGTTGATACCCGTACCCATACGGTTGATAGTTTTGTCCATAGTGCGGTCCATACGAATGTCCATGAGAAGCTCCATAAGGTGTTCCATGGGATGTACCATGAGAATGTCCATAGTTAAGGGTATGGGAAGCTCCAGAAGCTGGAACATGAGACGATCCAGAAACAAGTACATGATCTACTGACACAATAGGAGGTACTTGACTCTGAGATACTACTGTGCAAGCAGTTGCAGAATGAACATGGCTAGTAGCAACATTCCGACCTGAAGGCCCACATGAACTAGGGGGAGGATGAGTTGTTAAAAACGCATTCGAAGGAACATGGTTTGAGGAAGAAGGGACATGTGAAGGAATGTAAGTGGTGTTCCCAATGTTCACTCGTCTCGGTTCTGGTATCCACATAGGATTACTAACACTAGGTCTAGGATGAACATGTGAAGTTGCCTCCACCACAGGGATGGAGGGTGCAATGTGACTAGTGCCCCCAAATTTCTCCGCATGGAAAGGGATGGGAATGCCGCTAGGCGTATTGTTGGGACCAACTTCTGACTAAACACAATGTGCCGAATCGGGTGTAGGGATATCAGACATGTCATATCTAACATGACTAGTGCTTACAGGTTCATGGCAAGTCTCATCACCCGGAAACCAATACCGACGACTTGTGAATGAGGGATCATAACCAGATCATGAAGGTTGTTCATTTGAAGCATCATATGTGCTAATAGGATCTTCCTCCCCAACCTCGTGAGGTGGAGAAGACATATCTGGAATCTCATCCTCATGATCTCCCATGGTGTGTGAATCAAAGTGAGAACTAGTCCGCCTGGACTGTCTGGTTCTCTCTCCCAAAGGAGGAGGAGACGTGGAAGGCGGAAGTCCTGCTAAATTATGAGAACGGTGGGGTGCTGTGCTCGAATCCACAATGACTCAAAAAATAAATCCACAATGACTCAAAAAATAAAAAGACTCGATCTAATTACGTAAACCATAGGAAAACTAGCGTGCACAGAGCATACACCTATAAAATGTAAAGCTAAATCGCAAGCAAACAAGGGTAGGATATGTGAGCTCCCAAATGAAGCAGGTATGTCTTGCCTAGGAGAGGCTTGAGACTCCCATACACAACAAGCGAAGGTTTGTAACCAATTATATTGGCCCTTAGCTTCAACGCATATAGCGACTGTGTTGTCCGACCCCTACCTGGCCAGGACACCTGCAGAATAATCTCTGCAAATACCCCCTCAATAACCTAGGTAAGGAAACTAAGGTCACCTCGATATAATCAATGCTCAAGCGGACAGTCGCAGGAGAGATTGATTGTATGGGTAGGGTAGCAAAGCCTGAAACTCTTGAAAGAGCCCCCAGATACAAATACAATCCTAGAAATATCTCCGGTGCTACTCAGTTACAACTAGGGGTCATCCCAATCATAACCGCTCACACTGCCTCATGCTTAACTCCCTTGTAAGAGGAGGATCCTGAGAACACTAATTATATAAAGGATTTCACACTCTCACCTGGACAGATACCTAATTGTTTTGTTTAGTGGTCTTGGAGAATTGACTCACAATGAACTATTCCAAGACCCTAAAACCTAGTCTTGTTGGTGCACCCTAAAAAATAAAAGAGTGTAATTCATTTTATTATGCATTGATTTTAATTGGCTTTATTACTCAAAGGGCAAATGGTCATGCAACTAATGATGTTATGATGCAACAAGAAGTAAAATGCACACCTAACAATCAATGCAAATGCACTGTGTCGAATGAAAAACAGGGTATGCTACTACCTGAAGTGCAAAATTTTTCCTTCAAATGTATATGCAATCATTTCCTATATGAAAATATGACTAATATTCACGAAGAAAACCTAATGCAAGTACCATGCTAAATGCAAAATGAAAACAATGCATAACAATGCAAAAAATGAAAATGTTTTTGTATTTTTGAATTAAATGAGATAAAAATCAAAAGTATGACTCTACAACCCTCAGACTCTGCAAGCACTCATAGATAGCAGCCAAGCAAAGCAATAAGGTAAAATATACCTAATGCACTAGTCCCAAAACAAAAAATAGAAAATGAAATGACAAGAACATTTTTCAAAAATTAACTCAAAAATAGTGTCTGGTCAGAAACAAAGGAGAGATATAGATTCCAGAAGTAACAAAGAAGACTCAACAATCACCCAAACTCACCCAGCAACACTGAATCTTCCCAAACAATCAAAAAATCAGAGCATACGCGACTGTTCTCAGTAATCCTGCGTACATACGCGATTTTTCCAGGAAAACCCGTGTGTATACGCGACTGTGAAAGCAAAACCCGCGTATAGGAAGAAAAAGATAGAAAAATAAGGTAAATGGAAAAACTGAGACAAAATTTACTTCTCCAGGATACTACTGGGTAATTATGCCCCCAGACCTGACACAAAAACAAAAAAATCAGAGCAAGAAAAGCACATTGAATGCCGAAAACCCCCAAATAAAAACAACTAGGAACCTCCCTAGTAGATTCACCAATTTTGCTACGGAGAAAACTTCCTATGGCTTGGGGTGTATTACAACAGACAAAGAAACCACATAAATCAATCCCTTCCCCATATGCAAGAGAAATACAACATATAACACTAAAGGATCTCGAAAGATATTTTATTCTGGATGGTTGTAGTAGATCCCCGTTGAGATTTTTCCAATCCCGCTTGCGTTAGCAATTTACTCTCAACAACAGTAAATAAGGAAAGCATGCTATATGATATAGTGTTAGGCATACTCTAGCATATATAATCAATTAAACACATCCATGGATTCAATATTCATTTAAATGCACATAATTGAACATGAAAAGATATTTTTATTAAATAAATTAGAGATTACATAAGTGACAACCTCTGTCGGCACATCTGCGAAACGGAGAAACTGAGTCCTCCACCAGGGCCTCCACCACCTCAATCCTCCATTTCTCAATAGCAATCTCACAAGCAAAGGCAAGCTTGGGAAGAACACAAAGTGCTCCAAGGGACAAAGGGATGCAGACTCAAGTATAAGCAAGCTACGACAACAATGGACTATAGTTTTCTTGCTCTTCAATTCCTCTCTCTTCAATGTATCCAAAGGGTTACTTATATAGTGCTTCAATGGGGTAATGAAAGGTCAAATCTGAGCGATCTCGAAGCATATGGAAGGCCAACAGATAAGTGACTTGGATCCACATCAAGGAAAACTCCAAAAACATTTGGCCTTTTGCACACATCCCAATGTACGCAGGTTTAGGGGTAATATCCGCGTATATACATGAGAAAGGGATTAAAAGTCACGTACAACAAATAATGAGTGTTTTTAGGGATGATCTTGGAAACATCAAAGGTACAAAAATAGTCCATGGGGTCCAAAGAGTCTGCATAGGGACAAGGAAGGCCATAAAAGTGTGATCAACCATGTGTGGTAAAATCAGCTATAACACTTGGTTGGATGGGAAACTCTTTGTTTTCCAAAGTGTCAGGGAGGCTTTGGCCTTTGGGATCTGGAAAAATGTAGTTTCGTCATGGGATACAAAATATGGTGGAGATGGGTGTCATATGTCAATCAACCCTCAGAGCATTTGTGGTATTGTGAATATGCCAGTGACCTTGAGAAGTAGAAACTTACCTGTTTAATAGCACTAGGGGGGTCTTATATCTAGAAAGCGACCATAATGGGAAAGATATGGTTAGAAGTCACAGTTTCTAAGAGATAAGGAATGGAGAGACTCCATATTTTTGGCATGATTCTTGGCATCAAATCCCTATGATTAGTAGTACTTATGATATTCCTGAAACTCAATGATGGGGTTCATAAAGGCAGGGGATGAAAGTCAAGTACTATTGGTAGTAATATCAAGGTAGTTAGGAATTTTGAAGAAGGAAATCATTGGATTGGTGGTGATACATCAACCAAGGAGATGAAGTGCAAGATTTATGGAATGAATTACAAAATAGGTGCATTCGATCTTAGATAGGATAGGACACACTATGATGTGGCTACTCATCTAGAGGAACCTTTAATGTTAAAGAGGCTTATGGTATCTAGGTGGGATGGGCGAGTATGCCACCAAAACTTGTGTGGAAGAAAGTTTGGGAAGCTCAACTATGGCCAAAGGTGGCCACATTTCTTTAGTTAATGCTTAAAATATGCACATTAATAGGGGAAAACTTAAAGAAATGTGGATTTGAAGGTTCTATTAGCTGCAACTTGTGTCCTTCTAAGGAATAAGTGATGGATCATTTGTCGGATAAGTGTCCCTTTGATTCAACCTTATGGGATTATGCAACTGAGCAATTTCTCCAATCCTTGAGAGTGGGAGGGTACCCAATGAATAAAAATGGCGTAAATGCGGACACTGTCATTCAGACATTATATCAAAGAATTTCAACCACTAGGTTTTTAATTAAAGATTCACAGGCAATACTTTGAAATTAAAAATACCATGTTAAAAGCACTTCAAACACTGAATTTTGAACAAGCACATTGAGCACAACTATTTTTGGTCAATATTGACTAGGAAAAACCCCAACCTCAGGAAAACACAAAGAGGAAATTTTTTATTAAGAAGAGTGCACTCAGAAATTTCCTTTACACATAATTTTCTTTTTTCCCTTAAAAAATTTCACAAATTCATAACAACAAGAAACTACCTCATAAAACGTGATGAAAAAATAGTAGTATGACTTGTTGTATGATCTGTTCACACATGTTGTATGGTTTGTATGGTACTGTCACCTTGATGCCTCGAATTTTGAGCCCACACGTGCCTAAAAATGAAGTTGTACAGTTTGCATTCAATCCACCATCCAACTGCCTTGGTAAATGTGCCCACATGTGTGACTGTACGATCTAAAAAATGTTGTACGGTTATGGTTCAAGCTTCCTTCGAATGCGTGCTATTGAGTTTTCTTGGAAATCATGTCAATATGCCTTGGGAACCCTTCTCTCTTTCAGTCTTTCCTCTTTCTCTTCTTGGTGGTGATGTGTTCTCCTTTGCCCCTTTCTCATTGATTTATACTTCAGTTTTTGCAACTACCTTCTTAACTACCCATCTAAGGGATAAGATTAAATTACAATATCTAGGGTCTAAATTAAATTCACTTTTTAATAATTAAATCACTGATTATTAAATACATCACTTAAGTGAGACCCACACTCATAAAGTACAAAATATATCTTTATTTACATAAAAGTCACTTTTTACATAAATACACATAAGGAACAAATCTTTTAAGTCCCCCTCATCACACCCATACAAAACTACGAGGGAGGACCTTAAGAGTTAAATTTTTCAATACTCCCTCTGAATGAGGGAGGTCTTTTCGGTACCACATGAAACTCCATCTTTGATTCCTGAAGCAGTTCCCTCCTGCTCTGGAATTCCTCTCGAAGACAAGTTCCTGAACCTGAACTAGAACTCTAATGCTTGGGACTCCACTTGATCCTCATTAACTCGCTAATCTCCACTAGTCTGACTGAGTCTTCTACTAGTGCTCCGAAGAGATCCACTCTCTTCATTAGAAGAAATGTAAATAACATGTTGATCAGGTGCATTCGCCCCCCCCCACCATCCTCATGTCCTTGAACGTACAACATCTCCTCTCAATATATATAACCTATCCCTACGATCGCCAAGAAGGATTGTGGTTCCAACTGGTTCATCATATATAGGAAAACATGACCAAACCTGACCATCAACCCATAACCATCATCTTCAAAACATGATATTGATAGTTTACTTACTCTTATCCTAGGATTGAAAAGAATTCCATGTATCTCCAGGGCCTCACCAAGGTCCAGTTGGAACCTGAATGTTCCAACCCCTCAAATAGCTACTTGTGGACTACCAATATCCGTTCATACATAATTTCCTAGTCCTAACTATGTGATGATCTGAAAAGACTCATAAAGTCTAGTCATATGTCTGGTTGACCCATTGCCAACCATCCAAACATGATTAAAAGCCGAACTCCCCCACACTAGAGTCAATGGAGACTAAGGAAAATTACCACTCAAAGTTCACTACCAATTCTTCTATTGCTATGTCTTTCTCTGTATTCCCCTTCTTCTTCTCGGGACATTTTGAGGCATAGTGTCCCAATTGACTACATTGAAAGCACCTGTTCTGACTTAAGTCTTTCTTCTTCTTATTCATTATCTTGGTTGCAAGAGACACATTTTTCTCGACATCCTCACTAACTTGACCAATTTGAGACCCCTCCTGGATCTCCTTCTAGTGCAATCCCATAATATGGACCAATTGGGGAGCTTCTCCACACCCACAATATGCTTGAAAAAGATGTCCCACTTCTTGGTGAATTCCTTTAGGAATATCCTCACCAACTTAGAATCAGGGAAAATAACTCCTACAACTACCAACTCGTCCTTCACCTATGCAAAACGAGTCATATAGGAGGATACATTCTCATCTTTAGTCATTTTTACACTATGTATCTTGTCTCTAAGTGCCATATTACATTTTTCATTTTTAGATTTGAACAATTGGTTCAATGTTTCCCACATTTCTTTAGATATTTTCTTCTTAGCTAAATATGGAATCAAATGGTCTTTACCAACATCCAGGATTACTCTCTGAGCTCTAGATTCAAGAGCCTCATGCTCTTCAATCTCATCCCTGTAAGTTGACATGGTCACAAAACTGTTTGCAAACTTCAAAATCTTTCATTCTTTTAATACTGCGGTTATTCTTACCTTGCATGGTACATAGTTGGAAACACCATCCAACCTATCCTCAAACCATATACTCATCATTGGAAAATCACCTACAACCAGAACTGTTGAAAGACTACCACAACACTTTCTTCTGCACTTCTTTCAAAAGATCACTATGAAATACTTGCTTGATTCCTAGTTTAGTATCACTTTGATACCATGAAGAAAAATGACATAATTGTGAAAACTCTCATTCCAATCTTATGTCAAAGACTTTCAACAACTATGGTTTTAATTAAAAATTTGTATCTCATACTTTGAAATTAAAACACCATGATAAAAGCACTTCAAACACTAAAAATTGAACAAGCACATTGAACACCACTGTTTTTGGTCAATATTGATTAGGAAAAACCCCAATGTGGAGAAAATCCAAAGAGGAATTTTTTTATTAAGAAGAGTGCAATGAGAAATTTCCTTTACATAGAATGTTCTCCTTTCTTTTGCGGACAAAATTTCACAAAATTCATAACAACAAACTACCTCGAAAAATGTGCTGAAAAAATAGTAGTACGACCTCCTGTATGGCTTGTCCACACATGTTGTATGATACTATCACCTTTCTACCTCAAATTTTGATCCCACACGTTCCAAAAAACTTTGATGCATGGTTTGAACAATTTGCATTTAATGCACCAATCGTGTGCCTTGGGAAATGTGCCCACACATGTGACAATAAGATATGACAAAATTATGTACAGTTTCGCTTCAGGAATCCTTGGAATGCATGCTACTAAGTTTTATTGGAAATCATGCCAATCTTCCTTGGGAACCCTTCTTCTCCTTTAGTCTTTTCCTCTTTCTCTTCTTGGTGGTGGTGTGTTCTCATTTTTCCCTTTTTAATTGTTTTATACTTTAGTTTTTGTAACTACCTTCTTAACTACTCATCTAAGGGATAAGATTAAATTAGAAGATCTAGGGTTTAAATTAAATGCACTTTTTAATAATTAAATCACTAATTATTAAATACACCACTTAAGTGAGACCCACACTCATAAAGTACAAAACATATATTTATTTACATAAAAGTCACTTTTTACAGAAATACACATAAGAGAAAAATCCTTTAAGTCCCTCTCATCACACCCACACCTAAACTATGAGGGAGGACCTTAAGAGATATATTTTTCAACACCCAACCCTTTCATTCTTAACCTTTCATTCTTAGAATGGAAAGAGAACTCCTTTCAAAATCCAATCTTGAACCTCTCCTGGAAACTATTCTTAGGTTTTCTAATGTGGGAAGTTTGGAAGGAATGTAATCTGGCACATCTTTAGGGACAAGAATAGTCATAACGACAAGGTTTGGAGCATGGTTCAATTTCACATTCAGGAAACTCTGAAACTGTCACAATGGTTGGCCAAAGACATGCAGGCCAATGCTACTGAAAGAAGAATTCTTCAGTATTGAGAGAATTCTTCAGGATCGAGAGATTTTTTCCATCCCAGGTTTCATTTGTAAAAGTAGGACAAAGATGGGTGGGAGTAGGATCCCAAATATGTGGTGTTCCTCACCGATTGGGCTTATAATATTAAAGATTGGGCTTATAATATTAAATTTTGACGAAACTTTCAAAGGCAATCCCGACCTAGCTCGATTTGGGGGAGTCTTCCATAATACCAAAGGGGAAACACTTGGGGCTTACTGGCCGAGATTTATTGAATGGAATCAGAATGAATGGAAGGTCTATTCAATGGAATCCTTCAAGCCAAAAGACGTGGTATTGACTTGATTATTGTTAAAGGTGATTCTGAATTAATATTAACAATGATGAAGCGCCTCCAAAATGGTCACCGGGTCTCGGAATTTTATGAGAACTAGCGTCTGGAATTTAGGTTGGAAAAATCACGAGAGATGATTCATCAATTATAGAGCGTCTCATTTAGTCACAATAAATGCAAGGGGAACCGGTTGGCAGATTTCTTGGAAAATAAAGGTGTTGGGCAGCGAGTTAGGCTCAAGGAGGGTAATATCAGAGATCTTGGGGAACCGGTTGGCAGATTTTTTGGAAGATAAAGGTGTTGGGCAGCGAGTTAGGCTCAAAGAGGGTAATATCAAAGATCACGGGGACTAGAATTTTGTAGTTCAATGTCAAGTTTTGGTGTCCTAGGACCTATAATACTCTTGAATATGGGTATTTCCGGAACCGAAGGGTGTGTTCCAAGTATGGCACGCACGCAGAGGTGGTAGTGCAACGCGTGTTTGGAGCAAGGGTTATTAACTTAGTATGCATGAGATGGGCCTTTATAACCACATCGTGCCATCGATCTCGAAGTGGATTGCAAACTGTAAATTCTATACGGGGGATAGGATGAACATTAATGTTGGCACTCAAGATACGGTGGAATAGCGGTACAATACACAGGGCTCGATGATATCATTTTTGGAAGCGATTTGTCCATGGGTACATGAAATTATTATGTGATGAGGGCAGCCTACAACGAAATTATTATGTGTTATGTTCTGATGTCATCAGGGATTAATCTTGGTATAAAGAGAACGAGTGGGAGGTTTGGATGCGTCGTGTGGGAAGTTATCCACGGAAGGTGGCAGGCTTGAATATTGTTGAGAAAAGGTGGTGCCGGTTGGGCGAGTAGATCCGTGCCTCCCATGCAGCCTAGATGTATAAGGCGTCTAGCTCACAAACAATTAATTCGTGATAAAATCAAGGAATTGGAGAGGGAGCTCTAGGGCGACCAAGAAGTGGAAAATTCCATGGAAGAATTATCGTCTGTAGAAGATTGTATTTGTGGCCTTGGATCGCCTCGTGTAGGCATATAGTTGTATGGTAGGGAAGTCTTGATGTTCTGGGTGAATAAGGTTATTCATTTAGGGTTGGATTCTGATGGAGCATGAGGTTAAATAAACACCAAGGGGAAGAGGCGTCTGTCACCTTATAGAAAGAGCAATGAGAGGATTCTTGGCTAATGCACAAAACAATTGGTGTTATCACGCATCAGTTGGGCATTCTTTTTCTGCCTCGTTTGGTTCTGGAAAGGAATGATGCTGTTGGAACGTTGAGTAGGGGCGCGGGGGATCGTCTGCTGGGATCCAAGTATCTTAAATTCAGTATTCAGTCCAATTTGAGGCTTTGTTTTCTTGATATGTTATGCTATCAATTTGCGTTGCGTATTTGAGTAGCAGATATGTGTTAAATGTTTTGTAGATAGATTTTGTTGTCAAATTTCGTTGTAATCAATGGTTTGTAATCTGTCTAATGGTAGAGAATGATGTTAAAGATTAATTTCCTTGTTCCCACTTTAGGGAGGGTTATTTTTGGGTTTTGGTTCATGCATTGTAAAGGAAGTTGGTTTGGATGTTTGAAAATTTGTATGGGGATTATAGCTTTGTTTTGTCAAAGGTTTATGTAATTTTGTATTTTCTATATAATAAAAAGATAAAAAAATATATTTTTATGTGGTTTTACTCAAATTTCGAGTGGGAGTACTCATTGGATGTAGAATTCAATTTTTTGAAAGGAAGACGGGTGTGTGCAAGAAGATGATGAACCTTTTTGTGCACGTTAGATGCAATAGAAACCTGAAAAATCAGGCATCCCTCAACTTACTTGGATTTTTTGAGATACTTATGCAAAATATCTTGCATTGAGAAAAAAACATTAAATGTAGGAAATTGAATCACCTTTCCGAATATATAACTTTTATGTATCGAAAATTTGCATAGTTATGTCAAATTTCATTTTTCCTAACAGGCACTTTTTA
>LPNX010423576.1:0-48843 GCA_001517045.1 Pseudotsuga menziesii
ATCGGGGTACAATGTAATACAAGTGGTTCTCCCGGTTGGACCATCGAGGACCACAAAAGATACATAAAGAATATTCTTCGAAGTTACAATATTTCAACAATTATACCCACAACATCGATTTCCCTTTGAATCCATGGCACATACATTCGAGTAAGGCCTTGAGATAGTTAATCCCATTTGTTCCATGACTTCTATAGTCATGATGTTTGATGGTGCACCTGAATCAAGCATGCAATTGTGCAACAATTTGTTCTTTGTAATCAAAGAAATGTAGAAGGCAGGGCGATCTTTTTTATTAGGATCCCTACAATGCAAGATGATGGGGACATCTTCATTAAAGTTACTTAGTTTCTTAGAAAAATATTCTTTAGGTTTATCTTTCTCATTTTCTTTTGAGTTAACTAGTTTCTATTTATGCTTTTCAATACGGTTTTCTCAGATTTTTCAACTATATTTTCCTTAGGTTCTGCTAAGGTTTTCATCAAAATATCTCTTTGACTTGGAATTTTGAAGATCTCAATTACAGGGACAGAAACCTTAGCACTTAACAACCAATTACCCAAATCAATGTTTAGATCTAGAGGGGGAGGAGTTTTTACCTTTGGCATATGCTGACTTGACTTGGTTGGGATCATGTTTTTCTTCCTATGATAAACCACCCCTTTGTACCTCTCCATAATCTGTTCAGGTGAAGGCTTTTCACCAAAAATCTTAGTAGCATTATCCTTTCCCTGACTGTAGTCCTTGGCTTGCTTCCATTTTTCTTTTAAAATAGATGAACTTCCCCTACATTGTTTATGTAGTCGTGACCTTTAGGATGTCCTACAAAGTTATTCATTTCCATTTGTTCTTGTTCCGTAATGTAGTAGAATTTTGGACAAGTAGATTCTTCATGAAGTTCATCACAAAGCCGACAATAGGTAGGAACCTCATCAATTACCATGTTGTTTGTTTCAAGTTGATTTGGAGGTCTCTTCTCATAAGGAGGATACTTCTTTTTCCACTCTTGGTTTTGTGTAGGTTGGAAGTTTTTATGATTTTGAGAAACTCGTGCTTTTTCCATGTTGTTTATCCTATTTTGCATAGCATTCATCTGGGAGGTACAGTTTATCATCATTTGTTTCAACATGTAAGCTACCTCTTTCATTGATTCATTATCTTCATCTTTTCCTTCAGGTTCTACTGTTTTTCCTTTGGTATCCTGAGTTTTGGAAGACGAAGTAGTGTCTCTAACAAATCGTGGAATGTTAGACTTTCCTGTAGATTGCATGTTTATGTCTATCTTTTCAGCTATCTCCATTGCTTTCTTCAAATCGTCAGGTTCTTTGTCTCTAAGTTGGTGTTATCACCAACCTTGTAGTTGCCTATGTATGATGGATCCAGGATAGATGGTAGAGGGGCAAGCAACTAGGGAGGTGGAATAAAGACTTCCTAGACTCCCAAATGGATGGTTGTCACGTCAATCAAGGCAGTCTTCGCTTTATGTTATCTAAGTCCAAGACAATAATGGGGGAGACCCGGATCTACTCCTGACAGGAGAGATCAAACCTAGACACCAGAATAGATCAAAGGCTTTGAGGTACATAAGGTGTAAGGTAAATGGAAACCCTAGCTCTAGGGTTTAGGTACTAGCAACTGATGAAGATGACCACTGTCTTGGGAAACGTAACTGTGATAGGGAGAGCAAGGACAGAGTTGGGACTGTCTAGTACCAAGGAGATAGACTCCGTGAAAGATATGAAAGTATCAGGTAACCTGAGTTATCAAGGAATGGTCAACTTTCGGGGGAAAGAGGTCAGGAAGGGTTAGTGTTATGCTTGGAGATTAGTGCATGTTCAGCCTTGGGTAATGGAGTCAGTATCAACACAACATTTTAGTCAACCCACCTGGGATATGTCCTGATCATGGACCTAGAAAACGATTTGGCCCAAAAGATTTAGGTTACAGGAAAATCAGCAGAATGAGGGCTAGCGCTAGGGTTTGGAGAGGCAAATCTGCAGATCTAGAGCCACCAGGAGACCATCAGCTCAGCGTTGGGGTGCAAATGAGATTAGGATGGCCCGATCTACAAACCCAAATCAGAAATATTTCAGGAAAAATCAGATCTGGAAAAGTCAAAATCTAATGAGGAGGGCTAGGAGGCTGAAAGTCAGTTTTTTAGATCTAGGGCAACCTAGAAAGAACTAGCTCAGCATTGGGGGTGTTTTGGAATGAGGAAGACCTGATCTACACAGCCATGTAATTATTTTCTGGAAAAAGTCAATTCTGGAAAAAGTCAAATTTTCAGTGGGGCGTTGGGGTTTGAGCAGTCAAAAAGTCAGATCTATGGAAAACCAGTCAGAATTAGGGAAACGTTGAGGATGATTCAGTGAGGGGAATGCTCGATCTACAAAACCCAGAAATGGTTTTCTCAAAAGATCAAGCAGTTCCCCGATTAAATTTTTTTTGGATTTTATTATTTAGGAGTTTTTTCAAAAAATTGAAGGAAAGAAGGTACAATGGATTGAGATTTGAAAGAAAAGAGACTTCCCTGTTGGATATTACTTGGAAATTCTTGTATATTCCTTGTTGGTGATGATCCCCGCCATCCCAATCAATTCTGGAAGATATGAGTGAGTTCTAAGACCAACATTGTGCTCCAAGTGATCAATGCGCCCTCTCTCCTACACAAGCAAATGTCAACAATATCAGATTTGTCGTATCATGAAAGAAAAGCAAGCTCTACAGAAAAGTAACAAGATGCAATCATAGATCACAATGAAAACACTGAAAACCCCCTGTCATAGACGAAACCAGTCTAAGCGAGTTGAGGTCCCCCTACAAAAACGTCCAAGATGAAGTCGCCCTCCTGTAGACAAGACAAAGATTCTGAAAAAAGAGTATAGATCTCACAAAATATTCTGAAAGCTAGGAAGCAAAAGATTTTCCAATCACCATCAAAGAACACCATATGCAAAGCAGATCCAGAAAATATCCACAAAAAATATTTTTATTAATCAGATCCAAGAGCCAAAGACCCTTTACAAATGAGAAGCTCTCTCCTTTAAATAGAAATGAGAGAACCAAAATCCTAACCACTTTCAAAACGAGTGGCTAAGATTAAAAGATAAAATATTCTAATCAATGGTCGAGATGAGCTCAACATACAATACATGGATCAATATAACCATAAAGTACCAAAGTGGACTAAATCACCCATAAGGCGGGTACCCCACTCAACAAGAAATAAATGAAGCACATGGTGGGTCCATGGAGTGTTAACTAACTCCCTATTGGTGCCCGATGGCACAATAAAATAAAATAATATTTTAATTATTTGACTTTGTGCCTCTTTGAGGAAATCGTGAACCTCCCAAAAGCTTCAGAAAATAATATAAAATTGCCCAAAAAATAGGTGTGGACCCAATCAAGTGTTGAAACTACTGGAGAAGGTGCGGAGGACATCACTCTCATCATCATGATTCATCTCATGTCATTTCTTTGCCTCAGTATCCCAAATCAATTTCTTCAATAGCCGTTTAATCATTTTTTAATATGTCTCGAGAAACGTGAACCTGCCAAAACAGCCTCCTAGGGTGCCTGCGTTGTCAAACTGAGCCCATCATGCTTTCTGGGATGGGGGTACTATGGTACAATCAAGTGGCTGCACCCCTTATTCCCATACAACGCCCTAGGAGATCCAAATGAAACATCTTCCTGCTCAAACACATCATCCTGTGAAGCAAAACTGAATCATAAAGGTAAAATGAGCCTGATCATCTCTGCAAGTGCCCCGAACTGAAAATAAACTATCTCATTAGACTCAGAGAGTCCAAATCTATCTAGGGTGTATACTCATACCCTTTCCAGGTCTCTCTCTGATCATCAACACCATCCAATAGACAATATAATCACCTGAAAATGACCATATACCAATAATATAACACAGACTATCATCCATCTGTTGCAAGTGCTATAAGGCTAAGACATGCTCCACAAATCATTTAAGCAACAATCACAACAAGTAGCAGTCATTTCACTGGCGGTACATCAACCAAATACATATATAGTGCTTTATTTATTATTACTCAGACTAGACTTTCAGGACTATACTCACTTCATAGTTGTAGTCAATTTGCTAGTGAAGGGTGAAGGATGAAATTTACAAGGCTAGGGAAAATGATGACTTCCTACTTAACATCATGACACTTCGGATATGGCAGGGAAATACTCACTATAACCACCCACTGGACAAACAACAACACAAGGAATGGCGATACCTCACAAATGGTTGAGTTGTTTAGAGAGTGCTTATTCAACTTAAGTATCATGTCTACATCAAGTTTGATCCAGTTTCATTAGGACCATCAATTTTATTTCAATGGCCTTTTTGGCCTATATGACCCTTTGGGACTTCACCAATGCTTAAAAGCACAGCTAATCGCAGCTTTCATTTGGGACATATTCAAATTTACAAGGTCAGTAATATTTGGATATAGCATTTCACTGGCAGTACATCAACAAAATACATATATAGGGCTTTATTTATTATTACTCAGACTAGACTTTCAGGACTATACTCACTTCATAGTTGTAGTCAATTTGCTAGTGAAGGGTGAAGGATGAAATTTACAAGGCTAGGGAAAATGATGACTTCCTACTTAACATCATGACACTTCGGATATGGCAGGGAAATACTCACTATAACCACCCACTGGACAAACAACAACACAAGGAATGGCGATACCTCACAAATGGTTGAGTTGTTTAGAGAGTGCTTATTCAACTTAAGTATCATGTCTACATCAAGTTTGATCCAGTTTCATTAGGACCATCAATTTTATTTCAATGGCCTTTTTGGCCTATATGACCCTTTGGGACTTCACCAATGCTTAAAAGCACAGCTAATCGCAGCTTTCATTTGGGACATATTCAAATTTACAAGGTCAGTAATATTTGGATATAGCATTTCACTGGCAGTACATCAACAAAATACATATATAGGGCTTTATTTATTATTACTCAGACTAGACTTTCAGGACTATACTCACTTCATAGTTGTAGTCAATTTGCTAGTGAAGGGTGAAGGATGAAATTTACAAGGCTAGGGCAAAGGATGACTTCCTACTTAACATCATGACACTTTGGATATGGCAGGGAAATACTCACTATAACCACCCGCTGGACAAACAACAACACAAGGAATGGCGATACCTCACAAATGGTTGAGTTGTTCAGAGAGTGCTTATTCAACTTAAGCATCATGTCTACATCAAGTTTGATCCAGTTTCATTCGGACCATCAATTTTATTTCAATGGCATTTTTGGCCTATATGACCCTTTGGGACTTCACTAGTGCTTAAAAGCACAGCTAATCACAGCTTTCATTTGGGACATATTCAAATTTACAAGGTCAACAATATTTGGATATAGCATATATTTAACCATTGCTTTTGGGACCTTTTCTTATACCCTTTAAGAGGTATTTTGGCATTTCATTGCTCTTGCCCTTTTTCACATATGTTAAGAAACACAGTTTATCATTTTTCATTTTCCATGGGCTCATATATAACATTTTCCAATACAAGTAGTACATGAGCTTTTATTTCTAGCCAACAATATCTCAAGTGACCAGGGGGAGTTCTGCACAATGCCAAACATCGGGACAACTGACCAGAATGATTTAGGCATACAATCCAACTCACCAAAGGCAAGTCTTGTCACCAACCCAGAGCCGAGACACAATATAAACAGGGAGGCTTGTCCAACAAAGGTTCTATCGGGGAAAGGTCCTCCATGCCACAAGTCAAGTAGTAAGTTGGGTTAAAAACAAAACTGGAAGGAAATGGATGGGTGGAGACAGTGAAAGATGAATCCAACACTAGAAAGCAAAAACAATGGTGGGAATGACTACCTCTATTCTCCCTAAGCAGGGTAAAACCAATGAGTATAGATCAGGAATTTCCAAGTCTAATTAGGGACATCAATATATAATACAGATACATCCAAGTACATATAATTATGACCGCCAGATCAAGACACTACATGTTGATACATGTCACAAAGATGAGTATAAGAGCAATGATAACCATAACACAATATAATAAAAGCTGAGCCATAATCATACATATAATCCATCTAAACAATCCTCTGTCCAATGAGAAAGTACTGATATAAATCTGGGCATCAATAACTGCTCTGTAAATGACTAAATGGCTACATCAGTTCTCAAATCTGAGTGTCCCGAGACTCAGTCCTGACATGGGAGAGTGCAATAGTCGTCAAATAAAGTAATGATCTGACAAAACTGCTCATCTCAACATCTCATATGTAAGAGATCTGGCTGAAAAATGTACTGTATCTGAAAGATAGAATATGGTAGCCCAGCTACTATATATGTGATAACATCTGGCTCCAGCTGGGACAAGTGCTCTGCTGAAAAGAGCGCTTGAGAACCTCAGAATCTATGGTTATCGCACTCTGCTTTTCGCCTCCTAGATCAATCCATCCAACTCTGCAACCACTACCAAAAATGTCACTGACTACCTGTAACATGTCTAGAACTATACCAAACTCATAGACCATACGTTAGAACGATATGTGGATAATATGTAAAATACTGAAAATAAAGATGCTTGAAACTGAAAAGCAGAAAATAAATCTAATCTATAACCACAACTTTCAATAAAAGTTTGATTTTTATTTTGCAGAAATCAAATCTACACTAAGAGCTTCAAAGGTGATCTTCAAGAAAAAATGCAAGATTCTACACTACTGCCGGGAAAGGCTTATTTCATCCTACCTACACTACTCTAAACAATCTGGACAAGTGTTAGGTAATTCATAAATCCAATGCAACCATCTGCTGAACAAATCCATTGAGATTTCTTTACAGTTAATGATACAACAAATCAAAGATGGCTTTTAAGTAATGTGAATGAAAATTGAAGCCATTATAACTTGTTGTTTGAATGTCAAAGAAAGACATGGATAAAGAGATGAAATCATGCCAGGGATGAGATTGATTGTTGCAAACTTCTTCTACCCATAGATCGATAGGATCATAAAATTTATGCAAGTTTAAATTTAATGAAATAAAAAAATACGATACATGATTCATCCCCCCTTTGCCATCATTGTTTCCTTCCTCTTTCTGGTTAGCACACTCAATCATACTCACATCATGATCAATGGTGAAGCAAAATAGGGACAAATTAGAGATCATTAAACCAGAAAATGAGATTAACCCCATTTGTTGTTTATAAAATGAGAAAATATGGAATTGGTATTTATAGAGCTTTTCATTCACCTAATCAAAGAAATTAGCAAAGTTGAAAGCATTATGCACCAAGGATGAAAGGAGATAAAATGTTTTACCACTGACCGTTTGGCACTTTCGAGACTCTGTACCGCATGATACCATAGAGGACTTCAAAAGCTGGGATGGGAGGGTGGATTGACAAATTAAGACTTGATTTGTATCACCTAAAGATGTTAACACCAATATTCCATGTGATATGGGACATTTTCTAGAGAAATTGGCAAGATTAAAACTAACATCCCAAGAACTAGACTCACTATGATTAATCTCCTCAACCAAATCACTTTGATCAAAAGTATGACGGGGGATAGTAACAACATTACAAGAATCATTCCTTGGAGGCTCTTGATGATTATTGGGACACAGATTCCAGTTCGAAAGATGTGACAAAGAAGGTTCTAGGTCAATCTCGCTCACTAGTATATCATCATCATGTGGTTGTTCTTCTTGACATTGTTCATTACATTCAACTAAGGATAAATGATCATTATCATTCATTTGATAAGGAAAAATATCACTATGTTCATTTCTAACCTCACAAACTTGGTCTTCAACTACAATATGACCACATGATTGCTCTTCAACGAAAGTTTTATTAATTTCAACCTTTTCTTCTTCTGCAGTGATATGATCAAGGTTTGAATCCAGATTCTGATAGGCTGGATACTGACTCAAATGATCATCAATTAGGCAATGACTATGGAGTTGCTCTTTTAAAGGCTCTTTAATGACCTCACCAATGGAAGGCTTAACTATAGATGTTTCTTGATGGTGCATGTTAGGTTCCCTTCCATGGATCAAATCTAGGATTTGCTCTGTGACTGCTTCAGGTAATAATAACAGAGTATCTCGTATGATTTGATTGATATCCCTCTTAGTTTCAACAAGAGGTTTTGAAATGTTATTCTCGAAGTACTCTGTAACATTCTTACGGATTGCAGGAACCCTCATAATTTGGAACATATCAGGAGAGGAATGGTCCAATTGAGAAAGCACATTGTCAATATATTGATTATCAACGGCACAATCATTGCTAAACTGACACTCTAAAATTTTATCCGTGTTCCTACTCCAACTATCAATTAATAAATCTATGAACATGTCATACCCAGTGATGGATCCTAGTGCTAAATCATCAAACCATAGTTGAACATCCCCTCACAAGGATTCTCCTAAGGCTCGCATATAAACATCTTCATTGTCTGCAACTCTAATTTCCATGTAATCCCAGAGAATGTCTAAATGACTTTAAATAGATACATCATTATTTCCACTAAACTGGGGCAACCTCCTAGTGTAATCGTTTGGCATAAGATGAGGTGCTCCTGGTATTTCAAAAAAGTCAAAAGGAGACCATTTGTCTTGTTTTTTAACAACTTTGGTTACTTGGCTATAAGGCTTTGACTGGGACTGTCTAGGTTCATGTTGACTTACAGGTGCACTCGGGATGGTTTGGAAATATTTATTGCATGGGTGAGGAAGTTGGTGGGTATCATAAAGATTGTGATAACTAGATTCATACCCATAGTCATGCTCGAGATCATCCTCATACCCGTAGTTTGACCTCCATCTATCCCTTTCGCTTATTTCAATCATGTTTTTAATTAATTCCTTCATATGCCTCAGAAATACATCTGAATTCATTATGATTTACGAGATGCTCTAAGAACTTAAGATTAATACGTTGGGTACGGTCCTCAGTGGAGTCGCAGGGTGGAGTCGCCAGGTGAACTACATAAGTAATTCACCAATAAAGGATATGTCGTAGGGAAAGGTGAGGTATGCTGAACCAACGTATCCCTCTACCTCCTCGGCAACGGCGCCAAAATGTTGGCAAAGAGAATGGGAGTATAGCTTTAGAAAAAAAATTGAACCAGGGTAGGCCTCTACCTCCCCGACAACGGTGCTAAAATGTTATCACCAACCTTGTAGTTTCCTATGTACGATGGATCCATGATAGATGGTAGAGAGGCAAGCAACTAGGGAGGTGGAACCAAGACAGCCTAGACTCCCAAATGGATGGTTGTCATGTCAATCAAGGTAGTCTTCGCTTTATGTTATCTAAGTCTAAGACAACAACGGGGGAGACCCAGATCTACTCTCGACAGGAGAGATCAGACCTAGACACCAGAACAGATCAAATGTGGCTTTGAGGTACGTAAGGTGTAAGGTAAATGGAAACCCTAGCTCTAGAGTTTAGGTACTAGCAACTGATGAAGATGACCACTGTCTTGGAAAACGTAACTGTGACAAGGTGAGCAAGGATAGAGTAGAGACTGTCTAGTACCAAGGAGATAGAGTCAGTGAAAGATATGAGAGTATTAGGTAACCTGAGTTATCAAGGAATGGTCAACTTTCGGGGGAAAGAGGTCAGGAAGGGCTAGCGCTATGCATGGAGATCAGTGCATGTTCAACCTTGGGTAATGGAGTCAGTATCAGCACAGTGTTTCAGTGAACCCACCTGGGATATGTCTTGATCTATGGACCCAGAAAATGATTTGGCCCGAAAGATTCAGGTTATAGGAAAATCAGCAGAAGGAGGGCTAGCGCTAAGGTTTGGAGAGGCAGATCTGCAGATCTAGAGCCACCAGGAGGCCATCAACTCAACATTGGGGTGGAAATGAGATCAGGATGGCCCGATCTACAAACCCAAATCAGAAAATTTCAGGAAAAATCAGATCTGGAAAAGTCAAAATCTCATGAGGGGGGCTAGGACGCTGAAATTCAGTTTTTCAGATCTAGGGAAACCTAGAAGGAACTAGATTAGGTTTGGGGGTGTTATGGAATGAGGAAGACCTGATCTACACACCCATGTAATTATTTTTCAGAAAAAAGTCAATACTGGAAAAAGTCAAATTTTTCAGTGGGGTGCTGGGGTTTAAGCAGTCAAAAAGTCAAATCTATGGAAAACTAGTCAGAATTAGGGCAGCGTTGAGGATGATTCAGTGAGGGGGATGCCCGATCTACAAAACCCAGAAATGGTTTGTTCAAAGATCAAGCGGTTCCCCGATTAAATATTTTTTTGGATTTTATTATTTAGGTGTTTTTTCAAAAAATTGAAGGAAAGAAGGTTACAATGGATTGAGATCTGAAAGAGAAGAGACTTACCTGTTAGATCTTACCTGGAAATGCTTGTAGATGCCTTGTTGATGATGATCCTCGCCATTCCGATCAATTCTGGAAGATATGAGTGAGTTCTAAGACTAGCGTTGTGCTCCAAATGACCAATGCACCCTCTCTCCTGCATAAGCAAACGTCAACAATATCAGATTTGTCATATCATGAAAGAAAAACAAGATCTACAGAAAAGTAACAAGATGCAATCATAGATCACAATGAAACTAATGAAATCCCCCTGTCACAGATGAAACCAGTCCAAGCGAGTTGAGGTCCCCCTGCAAAAACGCCCAAGAGGAAGTCGCCCTCCTGTAGACAAGACAAAGATCCCGAAAAAAGAGTATAGATTTCACAAAATATTTCGAATGCTATGAAGCAAAAGATTTTCCAATCACCACCGAAGAACACCAGATACAAAGCAGATCCATAAAATATCCACAAAAAATCTTTCTATTAATCAGATCCAAGAGCCAAAGACCCTTTACAAATGAGAAGCTCTCTCATTTAAATAGAAATGAGAGAACCAAAATCCTAACCACTTTCAAAATGAGTGCTTAGATTAAAAGATAAAATATTCTAATCAACGGTTGAGATGAGCTCAACATACAATACATGGATCAATATAACCATAAAGTACCAAAGTGGACTAAATCACCCATAAAGAGGGTACCCCAATCAACAAGAAATAAATGAAGCACATGGTGGGTCCATGGAGTGTTAACTAACTTCCTATGGGTGCCCCATGGCACAATAAAATAATATAATATTTTAATTTTTTGACTTTGTGCCTCCTTGAGGAAAACATGAGCCTCCCAAAAGCTCCAAAAAATAATATAAAAATGCCCAAAAAATAGGTGGGCCCAATCAAGTGCTGCAACTACTAGAGAAGGTGCGGAGGACATCACTCTCATCATCATGACTCATCCTATGTCATTTTCTTGCCTCAGTAGCCCAAATCAATTTCTTCAATAGCCATTTAATCATTTTTTAATCTGTCTCGAAAAACGTGAACCTGCCAAAACAACCTCCTAGGGTGCCTGCATTGTCAAACTGATCCCACCAGGATTTTTGGGATGGGGGTACTATGGTATAATCAAGTGGCTGCACCTGCTATGCCCATACAACGCCCTAGGAGATCCAAATGAAACATCTCTCTACTCAGACACATCATCCTGTGAAGCAAAACTGCATCAGAAAGGTAAAATGAGCCTGATAATCTCTGTAAGTGCCCAGAACTGAAAATAAACTGTCTCATTAGGCTTGGAGAGTCCAAATCCATCTAGGGTGTATACTCATACCCTTTCGAGGTCTCTCTCTGATCATCAACACCATCCAATAGACAATATAATCACCTGTAAATGACCAGATACCAATAATATAACTCAAACTATCATCCATCTGTTGCAATTGCTATAAGGCTAATACATGCTCTACAAATCATTTAAGCAACAATCACAACAAGTAGCAGTCATTTCACTGGCGGTACATCAACCAAATACATATATAGGGCTTTATTTATTATTACTCAGACTAGACTTTCAGGACTATACTCACTTCATAGTTGTAGTCAATTTGCTAGTGAAAGGTGAAGGATGAAATTTACAAGGCTAGGGCTTAACATCATGACACTTTGGATATGGCAGGGAAATACTCACTATAACCACCCCCCAGACAAACAACAACACAAGGAATGGCAGTGCCTCACAAATGGTTGAGTTGTTCAGAGAGTGCTTATTCAACTTAGGCATCATGTCTACATCAAGTTTGATTCGGTTTCATTAGGACCATCAATTTTATTTCCATGGCCTTTTTGGCCTATATGACTCTTTGGGATTTCACCAGTGCTTAAAAGCACAGCTAATCGCAGCTTTCATCCGGGACATATTCAAATTTACAAGGTCAACAATATTTGGATATAGCATATATTTAACCATTGCTTTTGGGACCTTTTCTTATACCCTTCGAGAGGTATTTTGGCATTTTGTTGCTCTTTCCCTTTTTCACATATGTTAAGAAACATAGTTTAGCATTTTTCATTTTCCATGAGCGCATATATAACATTTTCCAATACAAGTAGTATATGAGCTTTCAGTTTTAGCCAACAACATCTCAAGTGACCAGGGGGAGTTCTGCACAGTGCCAAACATCGGGACAATCGATCAGAATGATTTAGGGATACAATCCAACTCATTAAAGGCAAGTTTTGTCACCAACTCAGAGCCGAGACACAATATAAACAGGGAGGCTTGTCCAACAAAGGTTTTAGCGAGGAAAGGTCCTCCATGCCACAAGTCAAGTAGTAAGTCGGGTTAAAAACAAAACCCGAAGGAAATGGATGGGCAGAGACAGTGAAAGATGAATCCAACACTAGCAAGCCAAAACAATGGTGGGAATGACTACCTCTATTCTCCCTAAGGAGAATAAAACCAATGAGTATATATCAGGAACTTCCAAGTCTAAGTAGGGACATCAATATATAATATAGATACATCCAAGTCCATATAATTATGACCGCCAGATCAAGACACTACATGTTAATACATGTCACAAAGATGAGTATAAGAGAAATGATAACCATAACACAATATAATAAAACCTGAGCCATAATCATGCATATAATCCATCTGAACAATCGTCTGTCCAATGAGAAAGTACTGATATCAATCTGGGCATCAATAACTGCTCTATAAATGACTAAATGGATACATCAGTTCTCAAATCTGAGTGTCCTGAGACTCAATCTTGACATGGGAGAATACAATAGTCCACAAATAAAGTAATGATCTGATAAAACTGCTCATCTCAGCATCCCATATGTAAGAGATCTGGCTGAAAAATGTACTGTATATGAAAAATAGAATATGGTAGCCCAACTACTATATATGTGATAACAGTTGGTACCTTATTTCTCCCTCGAATGCTTATGTGTAATATATGAAAATTGAGGTATCTAATGGTTTAATATCAGTCGAGCATCTGCCTACCATATCATTGAACTGCTTATTGAATTCTTCTATGGTTTCATTTTCCTTGTTTTTAGTGTTTGTTAAGGCAGTCGAAAGGTGCCTTTTCTCTTTCTTATCCCCCCATCTTTTATTGAAAGCAGTTTCAAATTCCTTGAAGGTCTTGATACCGTCATCATCTAGGGAGGTGAACCATTCAAAGGCATCAACTTCAAGAGACAAGGCAAACAACCTCATCTTTACATCTTCATGGTTGACGTTGTGACACCATTTATTGTAGCACTGTGAAAAAGCCAACAAGTGAGACTTAGCAGCTATAGCATCGTTTTCATAAAAATATGGAACCTTCTCAATGGCTTTATTTGGGATGTTATGAGGCTGCCCAATTACGACATAATAATCCAGAGGTTTAAACAAAGTACACATGGTGCTATATGAATTATATTTGATTGAGAAGTATCAACAAATAAAAGGTGGATATCTAAGATTGACTCAGATGAAATATCGTCAAGGATCTCATGAGAAACTAGCTTGCTTTTCCTCCTACAGTACACCTTTTCAGGCTCAGGAATGAACTGAAGCAAGCCCTCAAAGTTTCTTCTTGTAGAATGTCTTGGTAAAATTAAAGGTAGTGGAGTCGCCAAATGATTTGAGAAAGTTGATTAAACTACAACATTCATCAAACAAAGCAAAAACAAGAATGAAAACTCAAAAATCGTATTCCGGGAATAGAAAGATTTATCCCCGGTAACGGTGCCAAAATGTTGCTGCCTAATTCGCACCTCGGGTAACGTGGCATAAATCTTCAAGCCACTAGGTGCGACCTTGGGGGCAAGCTCGAGCCAAGTGTTGTCACCTTTTTATCTCCTCCGTCTAGGACAACTCCTAGCGAAGCCAAGAGGGGTGGACCCTATTGAAAAGTAAAATCTAGGGTTTTAACTCTACGAGAGAAATAATTAATTCTAGGAGTTTTAATATGGAATGGACGAAATTAAAGATTACCAATTACTGCAAACAAGATTAACCTTAGAAACACTTTAACTCAATTTAGATACACAATATTCAATGACACATTGTGTAATTCACTTAAGAAAAAAGAACAGAATAGACCAGTGCCAAAAAGAAAAGAGTGCTTGCAAATATGGGTTGCTAGTGTAGTCTCAGTGAAAGTATTGCAGTGTCTTGGTTGGTAAATTTTAGATTATTAAATGAATAATTAAGGGCATGGGTTAATTGTGGGTTTGGCCCAACAAGTCAAATCTCTTCGAACTAAGTGCTAAAAGCAGTAATACCAAGTGTCCAATGCGCCGAGGATGAACCTGCTTGGAGTAGCCCCCTAACTCTGTAGTAATTACCCTTTGCAACCTCCCGAGTTCTCAAGAAAATCACTTGTGTGGATTTTCCTATTAAATCTAGTAACTCGTATCCCTTTCTAATACAACCAACTGATCAAACAAGCTGCAGCGGTGTAGAGCATACAATGAAAGAGTCTTGGTTTATTTTATTAGAGACGTAACAATGAGTTGTTTAGATGATGACCAAAGAGTCTCTTTCATCTTTCGGGTACGCGAGAGAGCGTGGGGTAAGTATTTATTTTACTTCCTTGATCACATAAACAATTAATATTTGAAATAAAGATAAAACTAACTAAAACTGGAAAGTTATAAAAAAAAAGACACCGACACAAATCCCCCCAGAGGGGATGGGAAGCGGGCTCTAACGAGTCTACTTAAACTTGCTTTTATTAATCGATTACAATGTGGAAGAAAGTGCACTTTGGTCCTCAAATTGGAATCCCTTATTGGAAGAAATTATTTTTATGTCAAGGGAAGCTCCGTTGGTCTTATTTTTGCTTGATTTTGCGAAAATTCACCAGAGTTTCCTCTTCTTTTATCATAAACCTGAAAAAAATAACCAACACACATTAATAGAATATGCCCCAAAACACTTTAAGAGTGCTTTGGGAAAACTACCAAAATCTGCCAAAAAAATTCTAAGTAAAAAACTGAAATGAACTAAGTAGAAGCAACTAAAAAAATGAGCTAGAAAGCTATTTTTTCAGGGTCTTCGTTTATTTCGTAAGGAAAACAAACAAATTAGAGCACCTAGATGCTAGATCTGAAACTTAAACTTGGTCGTTAATCCTACTAATCAAGACTTTTAAATTTGTAAATGCAGATGACTTGAAGCAAGAAGAACTCGGTAATGTAGATCTATATTAGAAAATTATTCTTTTTTCAATTTTAGCTAGATCTAATCATGAAAAGTAATTACGATCTATGTATGAGAATGAACTTTAAACCTTAGATCTGCAACTCCTTTTCGAATAAAGGACAAAAATATTTTTTTAAACAAATTTGAGGAGAAAGGGGAAGTTTAGAGAACAAGATGATCCTTGAGGCTTTGATTGTGGGGAACCGAGGGACTTTATCTGTAAACAAAAAATGTCAGAATGAGAAAGATAAAACAATATCCTCTCCATCTCCAACTAAGATGACCTGCACTTCACACAACTCAACAAACAAGATCAAATTCAGCAGCATACACACTTAGAGATCAAAATATGAAAATGTCCATAAACAAATGAAAATATTCAATTAAGCATCTCTACACATTCATACTAAATAAAGTGAAGTAGTAAACAAACAACTTCATTCACCTTGTAAAATTAATACCAGTCCTTCAAGCAAGCTAGATCTGGAAATTGGAAGCAAAATGGATCCAACAAATATTATCTCAACAAAGCACAATGATAATAAATCCACTCACAAAGCACCACACAAGTAGACCTCCAAAGTCTCTTTTATTTCTCAAATAAACAATGATTACATTTAGCAAGGCTCTTCCCAATACATTCCAACTAGTTAAAATGAGGAAAGCAAAGCTTTATTTATAGCAAATACAAGCCCAAAGGGGCACCACCAACACTAGCAGAAGAAGTAATAGTTTAGCTGAGTGAAATTGAGTTAAACTGAATCAATAAGAAGAATCGGTGGGCTGATTCTTTAGTTAACTAAATAGTTGGTATTGAAGAGGTGCCACCTCACTCCACCAACCAAAATCAACTCCAAATCGCAAGCCTCATCTCTCACGCGAATGTGTAGGGATCCTATATGACGTGAGTTGCAAATATATTGTTGGCAGCATATGGGATACCAAATATTTGAAAACTATTAAAACCTGATGTGATAAATGTAAAAGGGGTCCACACCTTGGTGCCAGCGCAACCCACACCCACGCGTGAGCTCCCTCCACAACGGGTTGACGTCAAAAAGAAAAAAAAATATGTCCTGACCCAAGTCTTGGGAAATGATGGATCCATTTTGGATTATATCCAAAGTTTTTTCAACGAAAAAAAAATGAAGGTAGGGTCCATTCCTTGCTATCTTACCACCATAATGGTTAGCGTGATCACCCCATACCATGCTCACAATTTCAAAATAACTTGACGTTATCATTATTTGATCACTCACTACCTTATACTCAATCCCATGTTTAACATGTAATGTCTCGCTTAAATAATGAGTGACATCACCACCACTCACTAAACCAAAGTGCGCCCACACTCTTTTGAATCACCCGCATGGAGAAAGCGTGAGCATACACTTTGGTTTAAAAAAATGTAAGTGAACCATGTTTTAAAAATGACGTTTCTTAATTCTTTCTTAAGAAGAGCTTTCCCATATGGTACCACCATGCCACATCACTTTAATCAATTAAAATAATCACCCCTTTTGACTTTTCACTATCTTGACTAATGTCAAATTGATGTTTTTTTAGCATTTAAATGACAACTTGATGCTCTGTTAGCCAAATAATGTTTTATGGGAAGTTTTAGCTGCTCATAATTCCTGAAAAGTGGTCCTGGGGTAAAGAGTATGCTTTGAGTGTCAAAACGAGCATCCACATATCAAAAACTGACTCCGTATCTGACTTTTATTACATTTTGAAAATTTTTAAATAAACCTTTAAAAAATGGCTTAAAAAACGGGGTAAAAAAAAATATTTATTGCGGAAATTGTTGAAACTTTAGGGGGACCTAGTACATGTCCATACGACTCAATTCGAATGCCTAGCATGGTGAAAAACACCGACACGAAGGCTCTAATAACCTCCCTAGGCCGAAACACCAAGATGACTACCCCAGCTTTGGAGGTGTGAGAGAAAAACTCAAAAATTATTTAGTCGTTTGTTCAACAACCAATAATAACCAAGGGAAAAAAAACTCTGGGCTAGTCGGCTTAATGCTTAAGTCCGGGAATCCGAGCCTTATATAAAAAATTAAATGCTAGAACATTTTTTACAATTTCCCCAAGGGGGTATGAACATGTGTTACAAAAAATAGAATGGCCATGAAGGCTTGAAAGGACTTCTGAACACTGAATAAGAACAAGTATTTTGTTCATCATTGGCGACTCACTGAAAGTCCAACTAGGTGCAGCCTAGTTGGTAACAAACCCCACTAGTCCTTTTTTATTAATGATTACAATAAGAGGGATTTTAACCCTTGAATAGAAAGCAAGAAAGGAAACTAAAGAAATAAGTCTTAATGGCTTTTACAAGGATGCAAGTTATGCTTGATGTTTTTCTTCTTGGTTTTACAATTTCTTCAGTCTTCAAGTCCTTCTTGCTTCACTTTTCCTCTTCTATGTCTGCACAAAACAAACAAGTACTCATGCACCCATTGCTTATTAGACAAAAACAAAAACTAATCTAAGTGCAAAAAATAAATCTTTTTCAATGCAAAAATTTAGTGTTTTTTGAAGCAAAAACTAGGAAAAGTACATGCAAAGAAAAGAGTAAAAAGGAAGGCTGAAAGATGGAAAAACAGGGAAGCCAATAAAAGAGTTAGATGGCTGCATCAAAATGAATAAAAAGGGTAGCCAAGTAGGAAGAAAGATGGCTGCAAATCAGAGAGGAAAAAAGGTTTGAAAAAGAGCAAAAAGAAAGCTGAAAAATGGCCGAAAAGGGCTGCAAATGGGTGTGAAAGAGGGTAGCCAACTAAGAGGAAAGTTGGTTGCAAATGAGAGGATAAAGAGGGCAATGAAGAATGGAGAAAAAAACAAGGAAAAACAGGTTGAAACCAGGGTATTTTTTAAGGATTCTAATATTATACTTAAGTATAGTATTTTAGGAGATTGTTTTGGATTGATGAAAACATGTTTATAGATAGGTAGGCGAATATTAAATATGAAACATACAATTAGCACTGAAATGTGTAAATTTTGGCGAATATTATGATAAAAAAAACATATTTTATGTAAATATAGGCGATATTAGAGAATAAAAAGCGAATTTATTTTTTGAAAAAAACCCCAAAAATAGCCAATTGGCGAAATTTCGCCACTAAAAATTACCTTGGTGAAAACAGGTATAACAAAGAGGGAAAAGGAGGAGCAAAATGGCAAAAGAAGCAAACTGAAAAGAGGAAAGAAGAGATGGATAAAGAGGACAAAGAGAGAGAAGAAGAATAACGATGTGTGGATCTTACAACCCAGGAAAAGATTTTTTAAAGTTTGATTAAGAGAGGTAAGAAAGAGCCCATTTTTCGCCATATGTTTTGAAGCCAGATTAAGCACTCTGAAGAACCTGCATGGTGAAAGTATGAAGTTAAGAGCTCTTGATGAGAAACCGATTGAACTTCAACCCCTCCCTTGGGTGATTCCTGAAACAAAAACAACTCAATACAAGTAAAAGTGATCAAATGCTAGGATGTAATAATCAAAATAAATATTGAAATGCACTAGTATAATTGACTACTTCCTGCCCACTTCAAATATATAATGAAAATTGCATAGATAATCAAATTAAGATTTTAAATGACTACCCTACCGTGCTAAATTCATAGCCTTCATGAGGCAACATTGATCAAACATTTACTAAAATATAGAGAAGGTTGAGAACAATATCACCTCCCAAGATGAAAACCACATACAAAAAGCCCACACATAGGCCTCCAAAGTCACTTTATTTCGTTTATCAAATGTCAGTTACAATCTTGGCAGAGTTCTCTTGCAAATTCTCCATATGCAAATGGGAGCAAGAGACCCTTATTTATACAAAAAGAGAAGCTAAAACCCTAAATCAGATCGAAGCTTTGGCAATTGATTTGGAGTTGAACTGATGCCCGATTGAGTTGTAACTGAGTTGCGGAGTAATGAAAGGGGTGAGGTGGCCTCAATCCTCCTCGGTCTTACCACCCGACCAATAGAAATGTGCCAAAGAAGGAAAAACGTCCATGCATGGAGAGGGGCGCAAATCCCAAGGTGAAGTTCACAGTAGCACTTCGACATTGACTCAAATCAATCCAGACTTGATTGGAATTTTCCCATATGCTTTTTGCCGAGCTAATTAGCCATTTACTTAATCAAATTTGGCCTTTTTTGGAGATCTTTATTTTCTCCAATTTATTATTTTTTATTATTTTAATTAATATTTCTTATTTTTTGGGTTTTTGAGAAAATACTAATTTCAAGGCCAACTAATAGTCTGAAACTTAGGATGAGTGTGTCTAGGGGTTAAATGAGTGTTTTGGTTTAGAAAATAAGTGTTTATTTACCAAAACCCCACCTCGGACCACTTGATTATTACAAATTGAAAATTTTCAATTAAACAATGGTCAAAATGGTTTGATTAATTGAAAATTTTAATTAATTCTCTATAGTCAAAAAATAAAAAAATAAAAAATCACAATGCGTTCAAGAAAGAAAAAAATTAGACATTGTTTTAATGTATCCCGAGGCTTAGGAAATGACCATAGAACATACCGATAGTGTCTAGTAAGTTCATATTTACTAGTTGGACTCTAATAACCCCCAAGGCCCAAATTTCAAAATCGGGCATTCCAGCTTTGGAGGAAGTGGGAGAAAAATCATCAATTATACTCGGCTATAAGTAAAGCATAATTGACAAGGGAAAAAACTCCCTGGAATACCTTAGTTGAAAATTACGTCTTAGGAGACCGAGCCGCTCAAAACCCCTACTAGCACACTTTATTACAAAAACCTCATGGGGCATGGTCATTTCAGCATAAAAATAAAGATGACTAGCCAAAATTGGCTAGACAAATTGAAAATTTTCAATTAAACAATGGTCAAAATGGTTTAATCAATTGAAAATTTTAATTAACTCTCTATAGTCAAAAAATAAAAAATAAAAAATCACCATGCATTCGAGAAAATCTTTTTTGGACATTGTTTTAATGTATCCCGGGGCTTAGGAAATGACCATAGAACATACCGACAGTGTCTAGTAGGTTCATATTTACTAGTTGGACTCTAATAACCCCCAAGGACCAAATTTCAAAATCGGGCATTCCAGCTTTAGAGGAAGTAGGAGAAAAACTCATCGATTATACTCGGCTATAGGTAAAGCATAATCGACAAGGGAAAAAAATCTCTGGAATACCTTAGTTGAAAATTACGTCTTAGGAGATCGAGCCGCTCAAAACCCCTACTAGCAAACTTTATTACAAAAACCCCATGGCGCATGGTCATTTCAGCATAAAAATAAAGATGACTAGCCAAAATTGGCTAGGCAAAACATTCTGAACCTCTAATAAACTGGATATGAACATTGACCATGTTCATCAAATGGCGGCTCAACGGAAGGTTCAACTATTGTACAAAATAGTTCATAACATGTTGATCATATTCATCAAGGACCCAATTACCTGATGATACAATGTGGGGTCAACCAACTCTGCCTCTAAAGCATCAAGCTTCTTTAGGTTTGTCGTCATGGGTGTAGACATAAGTATGCAATCTGCCATCTCAAATCTGCTCAAGATCTCAACTACATACTTCCCTTGTCCCAGAAAGATCTTACTTGTACTCTACCGCTCCTCCAACCCCAGAAAGTAGTGCATCAAACTGATATCCATCATCTAGAACTTTGAAGCAAGATCCCACTAGCACTCCCTAATGAGATGTTTTGACCCCATGAGAAAGAGATCATCCACATACAATATAAGAATGAGAGGATCCTCACCAACCATGATGTAGTAACGGTTGGGATCTGCCTCACTCTTCACAAAGCCCAATTGCTACAAGAAACTATCGATCATAGAGTACCATTCTTGTGGAGCTTGCTTGAGTTCGTAAAGAGCCTTTTTCAACCTGTAAACATGGAAATCAATCCCATGTGCCTCAAATCCTTGTGGTTTCTTGATATACACCTCTTCCTTTATGATCGCATTCAAAAATGCAGTCTTTGCATCCATTTGATGTATCCTCCAACCCATCTCTACAACTATAAAAATGCCTGCCCTGATCGAAGTGTATTTTGTAACTGGTGCGAACGTCTCGTCTTAGGAAAGGGTTTTTAAGGGAGCATAAAGCATAAAGGTCTTATCCCAAACAATGGCTGCTAAGAGAATGAACTTATACTTCCTAGACACCTCATTCGATGAAGGAAACAAGTGACATGCAAAGATCCATATTCCTTAAAATTCCAAATTACTGAGAACTCAAGTCTCTCGACACTCACCCCCTTCTTGCCCTTGGGTAGATCACTGGCCTCCACAAGATCCATGAAGAATCGTCATTTCAAGACATAAGGCGTACACCACTGAACCAATAGACAAATTAGCTCCAGGTGGTCTTAGAGTTGGGCTCCCCCATCCAACACAATACTCCCTGTTACCCCTCCAAATGCGTCTGCATTTTGAGTGGTTAAGGCACTGTTTACAACAACAGTTTGAATAATGCTGATGAGCGTGAAGAGGGTGAAATAGAATGCATGGAAGAGAACTGTGATGATCAATTCACACAAAGTGATTTATTAACAGAGGATATTATGGTCGTGGACACACATACATGCTGCTTTAGAGGTAAATAACCTGATTCAAAAGCTAATAATGCTCAGAATTTTGATATCATGTCAATGGATTATGTTTTGACCTTGCAAGTGTTCTATGGCATGGACTTGATGGGCTCCTCTTAATGCTCCGCCTATTGTTAAGACCATTGCAAAGGATCCAGTGCTTTCTAAGTGCAAAATAATTGCAAAGCCATGGGACTGTGGGGGCCTTTATTCAATTGGCAACATTTCCTCATTGGGACAGCGGTGACATAGGTTTTTTCTTCAAAGGAGAAAGAATGCTCTCAAATCATTTTATGAGAAGCGTGCAGACATCAACTCCCGGGGAAAGGAATTTAGTTATGACATCTGAAGATTCACCTCATGAAAGTGTTAGTGGAAAGTCAAATATTCTGCTTGCTGACAGGGTAAATACATAGAGTAGAATGGTTGCAAATCTTCCAATATGAATCTCTAAAGGATGAACTAATTATCGGTGGTCTGTTTTTAAGAGGACTTTGCAGTGGCTATATAGAGAATTTCAGAAGGTCACTCATACCTTGATGCAATTCAAGATTATCTTGAACTACGCCTTGGTTCTATACTGGGTGCTGGGAATTGTGACAATCAAGATACTATTGATCAAGAAGCAAGAGCAACATACTTGTCTGTTCTTACTCCTTTGAGAAGATGCTTGAATTGTGTTGTTATGAAAAGCAGAGAAGACCTTATTAAGCACTTCAAACCACAGGTACTATCAAGACTAGTATCTACAAGGCTTTCTTTTTAAGATATCCAAGTGGAAATAGCTACAATAGTGAAGATTTGGCCAGAGCATCGGTCAGGAAGGAAATCTCTGTCAAGCACAGTACAAAGGACCGCCTTTCAAAGTCAGTAAACTTAGCATTTTTTCTGTAGCAGCTCAATCTGGAAGTTATCAAGCATTTTGCAGCAGGGACACCCAAATTAGTTAAAGTTTCAAAAGGGGCACACGTTGGAAGCATTGGACTTTGAACAGGGTATAGCACCTTCAAGTTTCAAGTATACAAAAACTCTTGCAGAACAGTTGACATCAACCACTGTTCATATTTTCGGTCTTGCTTTGCTAGAAGATCATGCAAATCTTAAATGGCTTTCTTACCAAGAGGGAACATATTTTCTCGAAAAGTGCGTGTTATGGTTTTTGAAAGAGGACCATTAGCATTTATTGAAGGTACCATACAACTGGTGCATGGATTTATTACCGAGGGTTCTCCTCTGCAGCATCTGGCTAATGTCGTCGCTTCTAGAATTTCTAAAATGTGGAATGTCATATGAAGAAGCACTTGCCTTTGTATCATTTTGAAAGACTGATAGGTTGGGTCACTGTGATGAAGCTTTCCACACAACAGTTTTACGATGACAGCCAAAGTTTCGTGGTTGGAAGGGTCGCAAAGAAATTCTGATAACTCATAATCATATCGTCAAAATTCATCATGGCACATCCCTCCCTGAATCTCAAATGTGGAGTTCCTACACTACTCCACCTTTTGATTCGCGGGTCATTTGCCAGAATTATGGTCGTCTATATGCTCGGGGTCACTCGGCATGAGTTCATCGTGGCAAAGCCGGAGTTATTACGTTTTGACGTGTTCATTGGCGGTTGATTGAAAAAAGATCATGCATTTGACAAGAAATCTTTGGTTCGAACAGTCGTGTAGCAGTTACGATTTGGCAAAACTACCAACCATTACATTTTAATTGTTGCTCAGGCTATGGAATCCGCCCACCTAGAAGTGTCGACTAGAGTTGTCAAAGGTGCATGGGTGGTCCATTTCTTGACAATTGTTGGGATGTTTTTATTATGTAGTTGACAGAGCAACCATAATGGATCGGTCGCCGATAGCAGAAAGTCGCCCAAGTAATTCTTTTGGCGTTTTCATTATGCGGCTGACAGAGCATGTCGAGTTCAAAATTATCTTCGTGTTTCAGCTTGGAGCGTCTGTGGCAGGGGGGGCAACTAATTGATCCTGGGCTTCTTTTCTCCATTGACAGCCAGGCTTGTTTTAAGCTTCAGACGAGTAATTGGCGTCTTTATGGTAGCCATCTATGGNAGGTGGGGCAACTAATTGATCCTGGGCTTCTTTTCTCCATTGACAGCCAGGCTTGTTTTAAGCTTCAGACGAGTAATTGGCGTCTTTATGGTAGCCATCTATGGGAGTGCAGTTTATGAGGATTTGTGTTCTGTTAGCAGCCGAGGAATACTCATGTTAGGTTTTGGAGCAGCGAAAGCTATGGACCAGCGTATACACGTGCCATTTCCCGTGGTAGCCAGGTCATGGACTAGATCCACACCATGGACAGCTAAAATCCAAAGGGATTTTTTTTTTAGTCACAGTTAGAGAAATTCCTCAACCGAGCCACTCACGCAAATGGTTGGAGTCCTATTGGATTATGGATTTGAGCTTTCTTTAGTTACGTGAACTTTCACCCTTTGGTTAAAGACACGGTCCACTTTAATGATGTGGCTTTTTTTAAGCCTAGGTGGTAGTTAATCTTTAGGTTAAGGAAAGTGGGTCTTATCCCACTTTTTCTTATTTTATTTTACTTTACTTTTTTCAAAATAAAAAGGAGAAAGGCGTTTTGGGCCTATAAAAAGAGCAAGGCTCTTTCATTGTAAGTATGGAATTTTTGGCTGGGAGGATTTTTCCCCATAATTAATAAAGAAAGAACCAAGTTGAGTTTTGGATATTTTTGGGGATCTCTATAGTAGTTCTCTGTTTTTCATAGGTGGTAGACTAGACTTAGCATAGAGGGCTAACAATCTAGCACGTTGGGCAAGCCTTTGCAACTGGCAAGTTTCTTGTCGATGTTATGTTCTTAGAGGTCCAGGAGTAATGGAAAGTAGTTAGTTATACTTCCATTCTCTTGGTCCCTGATTATGGAACGGACCAGCCTAGTCTCCCTTCTGCGAAATGCAAAGCTTTTCTAAGTCCCTTTCTAACTCCATTTACCCTTCTGGTACTAGCACTGGCCTTCCCTCGAGGACTGATCCTCCTTCCCCTTCTTGCCCATCAATCCAACTCATTTTCTTTTTTGCTACCCGCGTTTCACTAAGGCAAACTCTTCAGATCACCTTGCCCTCAACCGAACCTGCCTTAGTGATCCTAACTTAGGGAAACCCCCCTAGAGATGGAGAAGAGCCAGCCTGAAGCGAGGAGAGAGGGGTGTGGTGACATTGGCCTCTCTCTCGAGAGTTGTCGCTGGGTCGACGCACCCGCGGTTTGGGCTTTTAGCACTCGCGTGCCAG
The DNA here is from genome assembly GCA_001517045.1 of Pseudotsuga menziesii. Lineage (NCBI taxonomy): Eukaryota > Viridiplantae > Streptophyta > Pinopsida > Pinales > Pinaceae > Pseudotsuga > Pseudotsuga menziesii. Next base: position 25,469 of record LPNX010423576.1, read on the forward strand.
TTTCGAGCAACAACACTCCCTACATTCATTCAAGTAGAAAGGGTTCCATCCAATTTTTTCTTCTCACGACCTTAGCTATTAAAAGCACTGAAATGCCTTGCTTTTATACATCCCCCGATGATCAAGCAACAAGGGCCTCTTAACCCAAGCCATTCCCTAAAGGATATCATCTAATTGGTTTTTTTATAATTATTGATGACTTCAATGAGGACCTTATCTCATAGCCCCCTCGCTTCCTCGATGACTACCTCTAGTATGCCTTGACATCCTCTCTTTTGTTCAACACCAAAATTCATCAATGTCTTGCATCTCTCTTGTACTTGCACCTTATTTTATGTCGTACCTTAGCTAAAACATTTAGCATTTAGCTAGATACTTAATTCTTTATATTGTTCTACTTTTAGTACAAATCTAGGAGTTGCTTTGCACTCCTACGTTATACTTACAAAAAATGTACACTTAATCCCATTAAAGGTCCATTGGTATCGTTTTAGTTAAAGAACATCAAATGTTTCAATCCATTATGTTTCTTTTGTAGACCCATGAATAGAAAAAACATGATTATGGTACTAGTGACCATAGTAACAGATGATGGTGGTAAAATTTTAATAGGGTATCCTTGTTGTAGGCTTGCAATCACACTGTAGATATTTTCTTGCTTATATGAATATAAATTGAGTGTATTATGACTTAAGCTTTACTGCAATTCTACAAGTACCTAAACAAACCCTTCAAAATTCAAGTAATTTTATTAGACACCAAAAGAAAGACATCGGGGAAAATGCTTCATAGAATCTGATAACTTGACTGTCATCCTAATCACCTAGTACTTCAGATCACAGTATGCAGATCAATGATATTCACACATACACACCATAAAATTTTACATTTTTTCAGACTTCATAGCAACTGACTAACCTCTGAACAACTTCCAAATACTAATTGTTAAGATATAAAACTTTATTTTCACCACTGCCATCATCAAACTTTGGTATTGAGAGAGGTGTTATCACCAACCTTGTAGTTTCCTGTGTGAGGTGGATCCAGGATGGATGGTAGAGGGACCAGCAACTAAGGAGGTGGAACCAAGATTGCCTCGACTCCCAAATGGATGGTTGTCACGCCAATCGAGGCTATCTTTGCTTTATGTTATCTTAGCCTAAGACAACAAAGGGGAGGACTTGGATCTACTCCTGACAGCAGAGATCAAATCTAGACACCAGATCATATCAATTGGACTTGAGGTACGTAAGGTGTAAGGTAATGGAAACCCTAAATCCATGGATGATGTCACTAGGTGAACCAGGGCTTTGGATTATGGTTTAGGAAGTGTGAGGCTTGATCCAAAGTGGGACACAGGTGACCTATGAAGTAAATACTAGATCTGGGGTTAAGGTACTATCAATAGGTGAGATATATGCTGCCTTGGGAAACATAACCAATGCAGGGAGGGAAAGGACATGATTGGGGCTATCTAGTACCCAAGGACAGACTCGATGAATGATATGACAATGTCAAAGTACCCGAGTCACTAGGGAAAAGTCAGATCTCAGGAAAAAGAGGCCAAAGAGGGGGTAGCGCTAGGGTTGGAGATCAGTGCTTGTTAGATCTAGGGCAATGGAGTCACTATCTTCCCAGCGTTGGAGGAAACCCACCTGGGAAATTGCCCGATCTACAAATGCAAAAAGGTATTTGGCCGAAAAAGTCAAATCACGGGAAAAACCAGCAGCAGGATGGCTAGCGCTAGTGTTTGGGAGGTCAGTTTCTCAAATTTAGGGAAACCTGTCAGCTTCTAGCTCAACATTGAAGGTGATTTGGTGAGAGGATGACCTGATCTACAAACCCATGAAGGTATTTTGTCGAAAAAATTAGATCACAGAAGAAGTCAAAAAAATGGTGGACAACGCTAGGGTTTGGGAGGTCAGTTTCTCAGATCTAGGGAAAACTAGCCACTTTCATATCATCATTGAGGGTGATATGGTTAGGGGATCACCCGATCTACAAAACCCAGTAGTGGTTTGGCTCGAGATCAAGTAGTCCGTTTTTTAGTATTTTTTGGTTTCTCTTATTATAGAATTTCCAGTGTAAAATGAAAGAAAGTAAAGGCCAATGGATTGAGATCTAGAAGAAAGGGACTAACCTGTAGATCTTACCTAGAAAAACTTGTATATTCCTTGATGATGATGAACTCTACTATCTCTATCAATTTGAGAAGCTTTGAGCGAGTTCTATGTCCAACGTTTTACCCCAAGGAGTCAATGTGCCCTCTCTCCTGCACAACAGACGTCGACCATATCAGATTTGTTGCAACATGAGAAAAAAGCTAAATGCTATAGAAAAATAGCAAGAAGAAATCATAGATCGCAATGACACTAATGAAAACCCCCTGATAAAAACAAAGACAATCCAAGCGAGTTGAGGTCCCTCTGCAAAAACGCCCAAGCTAAAGTTGCCCTCCTGTAGACAAGACAAAGATTCTCGAATATATATATATATATCACAACAATTTCCCTAATGCTAGGAAGCAAAAGTCTTTCCAATCACCATCTAAGAACACCAGATGCAAAGGAGATCCAAGAATATCCACAAGAAAAGTTTTTCTATTATTCAGACCCAAGAGCCAAAGACCCCTTACAAATGAGAAGCTCTCTCCTTTAAATATGAATGAGAGAACCAAAATCATAACCACTTTTCAAATGAGTGGCTAAGATTAAAAGATACAAATGTTCTGATTAATGGTTGAGATGAGCTCAACATACAATACGTGGATCAATATAAAAATATAATATAAAAGTGGACTAAATCACCCTAACAGAGGGGATCCACTCAACTAGAAATAAATGAAGCACATGGTGGGTCCATGGAGTGTTAACTAACTCCATATGGGTGTCCCCATGGCACAATAAAATAATATAATTTTTTAAAACTGTGAAATTGTGCCTCCTTGAGGAAATTGTGGGCCTCCAAAAGCTCCAGAAAATAATATAAAATGCTCGAAAAATAGATGTGGGCCTATCCAGGTGCTGTAACTACTAGAGAAGGTGTGGAACACATTATTCCCATCATCAGAACTCATCCTATGCCATTTCCTTGCCTCAATAGCCCAAATCAAATTCTTTAGTAGCCATTTAATTATTTTTTAATCTGCCTCGGCAAACGTGAACCTGCCAAAACAGCCTCCTAGGGTGCCTGCGTTGTCCAACTGAGCCCACCAGGCTTTCTGGGAGGGGGGTACTATGGTATAATCAATTGGTTGGACCTCCTATTCCCCATACAGTGCCCTAGGAGATCCAACGAAATCATCTCCCTGCTCAGACCTGCCCTCTAGTTAAGCAAAACTGCACCAAAAAGGTAAAATGAGCCTGATCATCTCTGCAAGTACCCGAAACTGAAAACAAGCTATCTCAGTGGACTTTAAAAGTCCAAATACATCTAAGGTATATACTCATACCCTATCAAGGTCTCTGCCTGATCATCAACCATATCAAATAGACAAAATAATAACCTGTAAATGACCAAATACCAATAATGTAACTCAAGATGACATCCATCTGCTGCAAGTGTTAAAAGGCTAAAACATGCTCTACAAATAATTTAAGTAACAATCATAACAAATAGTAATCACTTCACTGGCGGTACATCAACCAAATACATATATAGGGTTTTATTTATTATAACTCAAACCAAACTTTCAAGACTATACTCACTTCATAGTTGTAGTCAATTTCCTAGTGAAGGGTGAGGGCTAAAACTTATAAGGTTAGGCCAAAGGATGACTGCCCACTCAACACTGTGACACTTTGGATATGGAAAGGGAATAATCACTATAGCCATATGCTGGACAAACAACAACAAAGGGGATGGCAGTGCCTCACAAATGGGTGAACTACTTCAGAGGTGCTTACTCACCTTGACAAATGCTCACAATCCAACTCAATACAAGTAAGGCCATCAATATTTAGATATAACTTTTAGGGACCATTTATTTTTGGGCTTTTGATTTTCCATTAGCCTTTGTCCACGTATTTTTATACGGACTTTTATCATTTAGGATTTATGCATTCATGTATGTTGAAAAACACTACTTTTCATAAATGTTTGAGATATTTAAGTGCAATATTTTTAGAGCCAAATTCATTAGGCTAGCCTTGCATTCATGTATGTTTAAAAACACTACTTTTCATGAATGGGATTTTTCATAGATATACATTTCATTTCCAAATACATTGTATTGATGGCACGCTACTTGTTTCAAGTAAGCAAAACACATCATAGGTAACTCAGAGCCGAGACACAAATAAACAAGGAGGCTTGTGCAACAAAGGCTCTAGCGGGGAAAGGTCCTCCATGCCACAATTCAAGTAGTAAATCGGGATGAAACACAACTGCAAGGTAATGGATGGGTGGAGACAATGAAAAATGAAACCAGCACTAGCAAGCCAAAGTATGGTGGGAATGACTAACTCTATTATCCCTAAAGAGGGTAAAACCAATGAGTATAGATCAAGAACTTCCAGTTTTGAGTAGTGATCTAGGAGGATATTGGTGGCCACCCACCTAGTCTACTTGGACCCTCACCATTGTTTTTTTTCAGTTTTCTAGTTTCCTAAATTGTAGCACAATTTACCATTTTTGGCAGTTTTCGGGTCCTAGACTTTCGGAGCCGTTTTGAGGCCCTAAATGACGTTTTTTCGGCATCGAATGGTCAAGCAAATATGAGTCCATTCCGAACTCAATATTCGTCGTTTATGGATGCAGTCTTTGAATAGATCTTTCTAACTATGTATCATGCGCGTCAAACGGAGGTAGTATGCAAAAATTACGACCCTAGGAAATTGATGTACCAAGTTACCCAACGGGGCCCACATTCTGGCGTTTCACCTCCTAGGGTTAGGTGTTTGGATGTGTATGGTTTCCATTGCTTCTCAATAATATATAATCCTTCGAGCCTCATTGTAATACCAAGTTCAGAGGTATGTAGCCGCCACATCTCTTCTCAGAGATAAGCTACCAGCACTCTAGCTAGTTTATTTCCATTATGTATGTAAACAAGTTTTAGTTCTTTGATTAATGAAATGAAGTGTTATTTCCGCTGCATCTTTGTTTCTATGGTTATTTGTGTATTCTGTTGCGTTCCTGCATAAATTCGGATCAAGTAGGGACATCAATACATAATATAGATACATCCAAGTCCACATATTTATATGATCGCTAGATCATGATCCTAAATGCTAACACGTGTCACAAAAATGAGTATAAGAGCAATGATAACCATAACAAAATATAATATAAGCCGAGTCATAATCATGCAAATAATCCATCTGAATCAATATCTGTCCAATGAGAAAACACTGATGCAAATCTGGGCACTGCTAACTGCTCTGCAGATGGCTAAATGGATACATCAGTTCTCAAATCTGAGTGTCCTGAGACTCAGTCCTAGCATGGGATAGTACTATAGTCCATGAAATAAATAATGATCCATCATAAATGCTCATCTCAACATCTCATATGTAGGGGATCTGGCTGAAAATGTACCGAATCTGAAAAATAGAATATGGTAGCACGACTACTATATATGTGATAACAAGAGGACACCTTGATATTTCCAGGCATTTTGGAGGTTAGTGCCTCTGCAAAATATGCTATTGCATGATGAATATATATTGTTGTAGCATGTTGTAGTAGTTCATTTTGAGTGTTGATTGCTTCTACAATATCTGGATGGCAATTCCCAGAGGAAACTGTCACAATGCCTACAGTAGCATCAAGATATCGATGCCCATTCTCATCAAACAAGTACTGCATCTTCCCTTCAACAATGTTCGGCTGCAAAACAGAAGTCAAGATATCAGAAGAATGATTGTTAGCACCACTTTATAGTTTAAAGCAGATGAATCCTCCCAGAGCAATTTATGTGAAACAAACATTACAAAATACTTAAAGAGGAACACTAATCCTCTCAAAATTTGCTTGTAGCGTGACATGAAGTGAACATATAAATAAGTTGAAGCCAAAAACATCACATAATTTTTCTCTTATAGTCTTATTGGAACTATTCCTGGGTTTGTATTGTCGTAGAGTTTAGAATTGGGCAATATCTTTTATTATGAAAATGCTCATATTAGAGAAATGAAGATTAGAATGGATTCATAGCATCTAATTTGAATATGCTCCTTCGTTCCGATTTTTTCCCAACACCGGTGCAGGTTTCTGGTAGGGATGACTTTCATTCATCCTCATGTCAAGATCTCACCTCAAACTTAGATCAAGTCTTTATGAGTTCAAGAATTTATCCACAAGTGTACACTTTGCATTATATCTATATTTTCATGGAAGGGGCACTCCATATATGACCAAGCTCATGATGGGGATAGGCTGGGAATATGCTTCAATGAAAAGAACTATTCATGGCTGCCAAGGTAGTCCTCTCAGGGTGTGTGGATCTTTATGGCAGGCTTGTTTCATTGTATCTCACCTCCATATGAAAAAAATGAGACTGAATCGGCCTTCTCAAGCTCAAAGCATTTGTAAGTGTACATTATACCAGCATTATGCTAGCCTGTTCTTTGCACTACTAGTTAACATTGTTGACATAAAAAATATTTATAATAAAAAAGTAAATAGCCCTATGTTAATGTTGAGGACAGATTGGAGAATTTCATGCATAATAATTTGAGGCAACGAACTAGATAGTTCCCCAACCTTCTTAATGTTGTATCAAAGAAAATGTATCAAGATCTCAAGGAGAGAAAGGAAAAAGGGGCTTCGACCACTCACTTTTATATATGTACAAACATTTTAGATATTAATAAGATCCATGCTTCTGATTTTAACAAGATATGCACTGTTTCCATTTGAGATTTTACTTATTGTAGTTACTAAAAGAATCAAGATTACTAGAAAAATACTAATGGGGTCTAACTTCAAGTCCCTTTGTCCTTAGGCTGTATTTGTTGAGAGTGGATATCTCACATTAATATTCTTACACTTACAGTCTGCCATATTGAGTTACTGATCCGATATCTATCATGATCATCAATATCCATAGTGATCTAAACCTAACAAAGGGTAATATCTTTGCACATTACACTTACAATCTATTGTGTTAAGGTACTGGTTCAATTTTTATGTCTTAAGGCACTGGTTCAATTTTCATAATGACTTGGACCTAGGTGAAAGGACAGTTGGCTCATAAGATTGTTGTTGATTCAATTTGGACATCAGCGTCATGTTGACTCTGACTCTACGGGGGACTGTTATGCCACATTCTGCAGGCATGCTATTTTTCAGACTTCTTTTTGCTTCTGAGCATTTTGCATTCCAGAGTATTGAGGCCCATCTTTGCTGCTCCTGGGTCTCCTTTTGATGATGTGATGTGATGATGATGTAATATATGCCATGTTCTTACTGCTATGCCATGTTATGATGATATATATGCCATGTTCCTTTTGCTATGCCATGCTATGATGATATATTATATCATTCTAACACAATGCATCTTCATGTGGGGTTAAGTTACCTTCATTGAGCATGCCAAACCATTAATATAAAATGATCAATATCATTTATGATAGGAACTAGCAAAGGTGATAGAAGTCAAAGTTTCCAAAGTTTCAAGCCCTTTTGTACATCGTACAATATGTTCCAAACGTTGTTTAAGAGCCTGTGTTATGTTGGACACAATGGTCACACTGAGAGGGGGGGCGAATTAATGTGTGAGCAATTTAAACATTTTTCACCTTCTTTTAATTAATCAGAGTATATCAAGCATTATGTTACCAATCACATTATCATAATCATTAGTTAAATCTTAATTACAACAAACACATCAAAGAGAGACACAGCAATATAGGTAATGTAAGTTTTATTTATTTGCAATGGAAGACTTCAATCTCCGCGATTACAATCAACACCAACTGATAAGAAGAACACCAACTCTTGTAACAAAACTCAACCTAGTTTTCTTAGCTCCAACTAAGAAAGGGTTGAGGAGTCCAATCCTCAAATGCATGATTCTACTTGCAAGCTTGACGTCAATCTGTGATTGTCATTAATCTGTTGCATAATTATCTATGCTCATCAACCTCAGCTCATTCATCTGCTGACTCAACTTGTCTTTCTGCTCATCAACACTGCACTTGTTCTAAGCTCATCAACACCTGCTGTCAAAAGTCTGCTCATAGTCCTCATGCCAAGTCATCAAGGAATTTGTTCATCTAGGTTTGCTCATGTCAAGTATGCATCAAGTATGCATCATCATCATCATCAAGTTCTGTCAAACATCAAGGTTTGAACATGTCATCAAGTTCTGCATATGTCATCTTCTAGGGCAGTCATGCATCAACATCATGGAGTTTTCATCATAGTGTATAATAGTGCATCATCATTATGGAGTGTTCATTAGGATGTCTGCTCATGTTCTCTTCAAGCCACTCTCCATATTCACTAGGACTGTCATGTCACTAACTCAAGTTGTGTATGCAACATAGCACTGAGAGCTTCAACCTTGGATGGTTGAGCTTCCCTTCATGTTAACACTTGTCAAGTCTTGTCAACTTGTCAACTTCAATCTTAACTGGTTATTAGTTTTAAGTATTCAACTGTACTTGTATATGTTGAATTTTTAGCATTAGCATGAATACTTTTTAAAATTTGCAGACTAACATAAACAAATGACAAGTGCAGTAAACAACATCAACACAAGATTTTTCACTGGGGAAACCTTTAAAAGACAAAAACCCCAAAAGCATTAGTAATTCATCTCGTAAATGAGATGACTGGGTTCTTAAAAAATTCCTCAAACCCTAACTAGGTTTGTACCACAGACCCACAATTACAGAAGATAATCCAAATACACAGAAAAAGCCAATTTAGGCTTTTTAACAAATTAGGGGTTTCTGCCCTAACTTTCTCTCTCCTGCCCAAAATTAACAGGCTACCCGAATTCTTGTTTTCATGCCCAAATCTGATTAGGCCTGCCTGGATTTGACCGTACTACTGCCCATACTTGTTCAGCTACCCATCCGTACCTTGCTTCCCGTCCGTACCCTGCTTCCCGTCCGTACCTGTTGCTCGTCTGTACCTATTGCTTGTCTGTTGTTTTTACTGCCTGTAGGGCAGTCCTGGTTGCTCGGCCTAGCTAGAGGCCCTTACACACTTGCCTGTGTGCTGCCCAAGGGTCTACACAGACCCGACAGGCCTGCGGGATGCTACCAAGACCCTCATGGGTATGCCAACATGTTGCTCGTGGGTCTGTGTGGCCATGACAACCCTCACAGGTCTGCCTGTAGGCTACTCGAGGGTTGGCCATAGGACAAAACCCTCATGGGTATGCCTGCAATAGGTTGCTCGAGGGTGCAGAGGTAGGGTCGAGCACTCACGTGGCTTGCCCGAAAGAAGAGGGGCAACCCAAGGAGAAATAGGGGTTCTCGTAAACCTTAGATTTGCTTGGTGAGAGAGGAGAATATTGCTCATAGAATTTTGTAGCTGCCCAGAGATGAAGAAGAGAGTTAGGGGAAAAACCCTAACTCACAAAACTGATAAAAACTTGCAGCTACTAAAAACCCTAGCTTAGGGTTTATAAGAAAATAATTGTGAATGCCCTAGCTAGACTCATCCATGCTAGGGCATCACATTAATTTTCCTTTTCTTCAATAACCTTTGAAATCTTTAGTTGGAGCAGCTTCACCTATGAGAGCAAAAGTGTGTGTAATAATGAAATAGATTGATCTTCTTTTATATCCTTTGAGTCACCGGTAAGTGGACCAAACCTAGAAAGAGCAAAATAATATTATTTTATTCCTTTCTCACTTTGACTTTTACCTTTACTAGTACTAAAGGTCTTTTTGCACTTTCACTTTTACACCTTAGTGGTACTAAGGGTCCTTCAATACAAGTGGTCAAGGTGGTCTTTCATCCCCACTCAAAATACACCATCATAAACAGAGAGAATTACTAATGCTTTTATCTCACACTCTGTGTGACACCAAGATCGGGTACTAAGGTGTCTTAACCAAGGGTAGCTAAGCCTTGGAGAAGATCGTAAAGCCCACTGATCGAGGGTCATTGTGTCACACATGCGTAGAATCAGTCTAGGGCTTATAGTGTCTTCCTGGTAACAGACCAGGTGCCTCATCCATAGGCTACATAATTTGACACTAGGTCAAATACTTGGTAACGGACCAAGCGCATCCATTCTCCCGGAGAATGACCCTCAACCCTGGGCTGAGTCCCTAGTCCCGGACTAAGTAAATTCTTGGTAACTGACCAGGTGCCTCCATTCAAAAGAATGGCCACTCAACTCTAGGCCGAGTCTCCCAGTGCTAGATTGGTTCCACATCCTGGTCTCAGACCAAATGTCACCATTCAACAAAATGGTCACTCAACTCAAGGTTGAGTCTCCCAGTGCTGGACTGGTTCCATATCGTGGTCCCGGACCAGATATCCCCATTCAATAAAATGGTCAGTCAACTCTAGGTTGAGTTTACACCCTGGTCCCAGACCAGGTGTCTCCATTCTCCTAAGAGAATGGCTCTCGATGCTACTCAAAAAAAATCAACACTCCCTCTCAGTGAGAGAGGCATTCCTTGCCATGACAAGCTTGTCACGAAAGTATACGAACTTTGATGCTGTCAGAGGCTTGGTCAAGATATCTACGATCTGTTCGTCTGTACGAATGCATTGCAACTTCATAGTACCTCTCTATACTAGGTCTCTGATGAAATGATACCTCATTTCAATGTGTTTAAATCTATCATGAAACACTAGGTTCTCAGTTATACTGGAGAGCATAACTCCAGACTCTATGGGTATGCAGATTCAAATTGGGAAAGAAGTGTCTTTGACAAAAAGAACACTTCAAGTAGATGTTTCAGTTTGGGGTCAACCATGATCTCAAGGCTAAGCAAGAAGTAGTCCACTATTGCTCTCAACACTGTAGAAGCAGAATATATTGCATCTTGTTCCACTAATTATGAAGCCATATGGCTTCAAAAGTTGTTATCAGGTCTATTCAATTTGGAGATGGATGCTACTGTGATTCTATGTGATAACCAAAGTTGCATGAAGATGACAGAGAAACCCGTGTTCCATGATAAGACGAAGCACATAGAAATCGGGTATTGCTACATTCACGACATGGTGCAGAAGGGAGCTGTAAAGCTCCAATACGTGAACACAGATGAGCATGTTGCCGCTGTGTTGACTAAGCCTTTGTCTCGTGTGAAATTTGAGCACTTACGAGACAATTTTGGTGTTGTTCGTAAGGACTTCCCTCGAAAGGGGGAGTAGTGTTGATGATACTATGGTATCTTGATCGGGTAGCTCAATTGGGATTGATCATCCTTAGAATTGATCTTGTAATTTCGAAAGGAAGAATTGTCTTAAACGTTGATCTTTAGACTTAATCCCGTAATTCCAAAAGGAAGGATCGCCCGAGTATTTGTGCACGTATGTGTCAGCTGTGATCAATATTGGTGGCTTCGTAAAGACTTGATTTCGTAATTCCAAAAGGAAGAATCGTCTGAGCACCATAGATGTGTTGGACTTAATCTCGCAATTCTCAAAGGAAGGATTGTCCATGATCCCATAATTCTGAAAGGAAGGATCATCCATGATCTAATAATTCTGAAAGGAAGGATGATGTTGGAGGTTGATGCACATGCCTCATTTTGTTGCCATAGATAATGTTGCTCCAACCTTGAGCTGCTGATGTTGTTATGCATGCCACATGTAGGTACTGATGTTATTCCAACGTTATGTTGATGAGCCAACCTCGTGATATCATTGTTGTTGATGTTATTCCAACTTTATGCTAATGAGCTAGTGTCATGTTGTCGTTGTTGTTGATGTATTAATTTTTATACTTAAGATATTGATGATGATACTCCAGCTCTGTACTGAAGATGTTGATGATGATACTTATGCTCTGTACTGAAGATATTGACGATGTTTCAACAATTTCATATTGTTGATGCTTGATGATGTTCCAATAGTTATATGTTGATGCACATGATGATGATGTTCCGACTGTTATATGCTAATGATACTCTAGTCGATAATGATGATGATGTCCCAACAATTATATGCTACTTCTGCTGATGATGCAGATATTGTTGATGATGATGAACTTCTAAGGCTGTATAGATTCAAGAGATGTCACAATTCAATTGCCTGAGTACCAAGTTCAGTAACAGTGATGATGTCCAGTGATTGATGTTCCAAATGGTGTTGTTGATGATTCCACCTCCTCCCTCCTTCCGATGATGTTGTGTAGAGTCATACATGTTGTTGTTGTTAGTAGAATACCCTTATTGTTAAGGGGGAGTGTTGACATAATGTAACTTCAAAGAATATTCTACTTGTATTTTTATATTATTATTATACCTCCTTCGGGAGATGTCATTGATGTAAATGGTCATGAGGTAAATCCTCCATTGTAAGTCGGGTCATTAGTACCCAAAATAATTTGATATAAATATTATTTTAAGTCTTCCTAGGTAAGTCAACCCTATCTATTTGATAGGCCCGCCTAGTCAGTTAAAAGGTAGCCATAAAATCATTATAAACGAGGAAGGAATATTTCTTATTTACATATCAAACAAGTTCGCTCCTACTTGAGGAAGAGGTTTGCTGCAACTGAGAAGAAGAAGATTGTTTTTGGGTTGTAGAAGAATTGGAAGGCATCCTATTGTTTTGGAATCATCTTGTCTTGGTTTAGCATTGTACGGTGATTTAATCTATACTAAAGAAGTTGCAAGGTTTTCTCCCTTGTGGTTTCCCCGAGGAAAAATATTTGTGTTCTCTTGTCATGTTGTGCTTGTCTTTCTTTCAGTGATCCTATTGCTTATGGTTATGATGTTATGATGAAATGTTTAAAGATATAATATAACCATTAAAACTTAACAAACACAAAGGGTGGAAACCCTTGGTTGCACCCCTTGACAAAGCAAGCATCTATATATGAAGCGAGTTGGAGGAGTCCAAAGGCATTCAACAAAGATAAGTTCAACCTAGTAGTTCATGTTTGAGTCTGAGGTATGGTCAACAACAAACATGCAGAAGGAACGTCTAGGTAGAGACAATGCCATGGCAAGGAAAGATGAACTTGGGAAAATTTAGCAAGTTTGCATAGGATCCGCAGGAGGTCGCCTTGCGGGTGCTTCAGGGAAAGATTCCCGACCATAAATGACTCTTGAAGTGGGGTTAATCTTGGGGTTTCTTGAGGTATGGCTATTTGGCACACTCACGGGTTTGCAGCCTACAGGCGCACCCATCTTGATTGTAACATGTACTCTTGCATATTTATATAAGAATTATAGACATGCTTTATTATGGTGTTGCACACATATTGTTCTTTGTATCTCTCGTGTTCATGTGTGTTTTTTGGTTAAGTGTAACTGATATAAGTGCAACACATAAGAATTAACTAAGTGTTTAATTGAACAAGTATAAACTGTTGGTATCACCATCGACAAAGATACTCGGGCAATGCTGCACAACCTATAAAGGTTGAATGAAGCTCCAGTTTTGGGTCATACCGATAGACACAAGACAATTTTCATGATCGTTGTTATCACCATCATCATTCATTTCATTGTCACCTTCATCATCATCATATAATCACGTCATTGCCAATGTTGTCATTATCATCATCATCCTTGTTCGCCATTATTGTTGTCCTTGTTAGAGAAAAATAATAAAGTCAATGTTGTGATGTCACAAACCATTTCAACATGGTTAAGTATTATTGTTAATGGTGACATCTATTATTAATAAATGTGGCTTTTTTTTAACAACACAATTTACAAAATAATTTCAACTTTGTAGAAAATCTTCTTAATACTATGTTTCTTTAAGTGACTTTGTTAGTTTAAAAAAAACATGAAAATGTGTTTAATCACTTAAATTGCTAGAAACAAAATAAACAACTAAACTATAATGATAAATAATCAATACTTAGTAATAAATATGAACCTCTTAAAATAAAATGAAAATGCAAATGCCTCATAAATGTGTAATTAAACTTTACCCTTAAACTTAAAAAATGAATTATAATACATGATCACGCGCGATCACTGCTTTGGTGCGCGCCTTTCTTCCTTCAGCGTGCTTGCCATTGCCGACATGGCCCCAAGAGGGGGCCCCGAGGCTCTTCCTCCTCTAGAGATCACAACCTTCAGGAAGCTGGTAGTTGCAAACGCCCAGCAAACGAATCCCAACAGAAGTTTGTGAAAAAGATGGACAATATTCCTACAGTTTCCCTCCCTTCAGAAGAATCATACTGGCCTTCTATGAACTTAGATGAAAGAGGGCTCATTGGATAGTTCACAGGCCTATGGCCTTCCCCCAAAGTTGTAGATGCGTGGGTGCAGAGGAATTGGAGATCACTAGCCACAGAAGGAATCAAAAGCTATCTTTTCGGCAAAGGTTTCTTTGTATTCGTTTTTGATATTGTAGAAGACATAAACCTCATTTTTACGAGCAAACCATAATTTATGGGCCCTCAGGGCCTGTACTTGAATAAATGGACACCATATTTTGATCTGACACAAGATGTGTTGTTGATAGTTCCAGTGTGGGTGCGTCTCCCTCACTTACTTTTGCATTGCTGGAACTCAAAGTCATTAGAATCCATTGGCAACACCCTTGGAAAATACATCGATCAAGCAGGGAGAAAGGATCAGTATTCCTGTGCAAGAATATGTGTCGAGGTGGACCTAGAAATAGGGTTACCAGAAGCCATAAAACTAATGATCGCGGATTGGTCTCACATCCAAGAATTGGACTACTACGAACAACTCCCATTTAAATGCAGGCATTGCCGTGGCTATGGTCATTTTGCATGACATTGCAAAAAAAAGGTTGAGGAAGACGTGTAGAAACTGAAAGGAGACACAATGGACTCAGGTTCAGAAAGCAGCCCTAACAAAGTCAAATAACAGAACCAAAGGAAAAGGGGTGCCATTGGGGTTTGGTACTCCCACTACAGGGCAAGTTCAAGGGGAAGGGAGCACAACCCAATAAAGGGCAGAAGCTTCTAAAAATTCTTTTGAAATTATCAGCACAACAACAAAAATTCCAGAATCAGCTATTGAGGAGACCGAGCAGCAGACCCTTTCTCCCGCAATTGAGAAAGATAATGTAGAGGCATCCCAACTTGACTCCCCAACTGGAACCTCGTCCTCCCCCTCCTATGCAGAAATGAAAAGAAAGAAACCACCTGAAACCTTTGGATCTTCGGAAGGTGAGACATTTGAGAGGTCCCCCAAAAATGCAGGGTGGAAATCTCCTAAGGAATCTAGAGAAGAAGCGGAGAGGCAAAAAATGCAAGGAAGCCAATCCACTATTGAAATGTCCATCAGGAGAAATATTAGAATAAGGCCCCGTAAGGGAGGCCCTTCCCACTACATTCCCAGTAAATAATGCACTTAGTCTCTTGGAATTGTAGAGGCTTGGGTAATCCACTGAAAGCTGAAGCAATCAAAGACTGTTTGAAAATAGAATCTCTCAAGATCCTCATGCTCCAACAGGCTAAGATTGAAGGAGAAACCCTTCTTGAAATTAGCAAATTGAAATGGAAGAAAAATGCAGGGAAGGCCATTAGTGTAAGAGGCTCCTCAAGCGGTCTCACAACACTGTGGTCGAAGAAAAAGTTTCATTTAGAAAGCTTCTTTGAGAATCAGCATTGGATTTTCACCCAAATTCGACATTCTTCAAGTAAAATCACCCTTTCTCTCTTCAATATTTATGTTCCTGTCCTCTTTTATGAGGAGAAAAAATGCTGACAATCTTTATCGTATTTTTTAGAAATATGCTCCCCTTCGAACATCATAGTAGTCGGAGATCTAAATAGTGTTCTTGAATCAAAAGAAAAGAGAGGTGGCAACAGTGGCAGGGACCATAAATGCTACCCTTTGTTGAGGAGCTAATTCATCATTGGGATCTCCTGGATTTCAAACCTTCGAAAGGACTCTACACTTGGACAAACAACAGAGTTGGTACTGAGCACATCTCCGCAAGCTTGGACCGATTCCTAGTACAGAGCTCCTTCTTACTGGAAAAGAGGATAATCTCCTCTAAAATACTCCCAAAGCTGACTTCTGATCGTAATCCCATTCTCTTACAGTTGGAAAAGGAAGAAAATTTAGGCCCTATTCCATTCCACTTCAGTGCACTTTGGTTAGAAAAGGAAGGGTTCATGGAAACTGCTCTTTCGGTCTGGTACATACCAGTTACAGAGTCTCCTAGCTTCATGTGGGAGCATAAATTAAAGGAAACTAAGCTAGCCCTGAAAGACTGGATTAAAAAGTCCAATGATACCGCCACTTGTCACAAAAAAGAGACTGTTCAATGGTTAATAGATCTGCAAATGCAATTGGAGAGCAAGGATTTCACCAATTTAGAAATAGAGAAGGAACAAGCTTCTCAAATCAAATCCTTCCACTCTTGTCGCCAAGAAGAAGAGTATTGGACGCTTAAGTCTCGAAGTTTGTGGCCAAAAGCTGGAGACTGAAATGCCTCTTTCTTCACCGGCAATACAAAGCTCGACTTTCTCGAAACCATATTTCTCAAATTGTCTCTATAGATGGAACTGTCTTCAAAGGTTTTGAACAACTTAAAGCGACAACAGAAGCACATTTTAAGAATCTTTACAAAGAAGATAGAGAGGGTTGTGAGGAGGCCATCTTCGACTTTCTCTCCCTCATCCCTTTTCTTGTCAGGAGGGAGGACAACTCAACCCTCTTGAATCCTATTACGGAGGAAGAAAACTGCAATGCTATTTGATCCATAGAACTCGACAAAGCTCCAGGGCCAGATGGATTTTCAATCCACTTTTTTAGAACTTGCTGGGAAATAATCAAAGCTGATTTGTTGAGAATGATTAAATCATTTCAACAAAAATCCAAAGTGGGAGGTAGCACTAACTCCACTTTTCTCGCTTTAATCCCCAAAGAAGTGAATCTGGGCACCTTTGACAAATTCATGCCTATTTCTCTTTGCAACGCATCATACAAAATTCTTTCTAAGCTAATGGAAAACATAGTTCAACCTCTCCTAGGAAGCTTGTTTCTCCCTTATAGGGTGGATCTGTCAAAGGGATACATATCCTGGACATTGTAATCTAGGTGCAAGAAGCCATGCATTCTAGTCATCAGTGGTAGGAGAAAGGGATGCTCATAAAGCTCGACATGGAAAAATGCTTTTGATCTGGTAAATCTCACTCGAACTGTTATTGAAACTGCTCTTGAAACTGCTTATTGGAAGAATCCTGGTTATGCTGGGACTGGAAATTCTGTTGGTTCTACTGATGATGCAAATGTGGATGGAACTTATCTTGGAACTGAAGCTTGGACTCCAGCTGTCCGGAACTGGGGCTGGTTCTCTTTCTATAATTATGCTTTTTCTGTGCTACTGATCCCGATTCACTGATACCTGCTGCTGGGAGAACTAATACTATAAAGAATAATGCTTCCCCTACTCCTGCTTATTTTGATGGGACAATTGCTTGGACGCTGGGACCCTCAGACTCATACCTTAAGCCTTTAAATAAACCCTCCTTCCTCGTACCTCCACCTTGGGAACTATCCTTTCAAAACTATGCCTCATCAAACTACTTCTTGGCTCCTATCTTTACAAAGTCCTTTCCTTTGGTTTCAGTGTTGATTTTGTCAATTTAATTAAAGCTTGTACTGAAAATCCTTGGATAGCCCTGCTAGTTAATGGAAAACCAACTAATTATTTTCAATCCACGAGGGGAATAAGACAAGGTTGCTCTCTTTCCCCTTTCCTATACATCCTAAAGAAAGATTCGTTATGCATAAAGTTGACAGATGAAAGGAAAGCAAGGACAGCTCTAGGCATTAGGATGATGAAGGGTTTAGATCCAATCAATCATGCTTTGTTTGCAGACGACTCTCTTCTGCTGGGGGGAGCCTCCATAAAGATTGTAAACGCCTTCAGTGAAATCCTTTAAAAAATTTGTAATATCTCTGGAGCGCTCATCAATAAAAGGAAAAGTGCAGTGTATGGGTGGAATGTAGATCAATATACTATCCTGCGAATAACCCACTCCTTGGATTTCTCGGGATTTGCTTCTTGGGAAAAAATCAAATACCTTGGGTTACCTTTAACTCTGGGTTCCAACAAGACTTTGCTGTGGATCGAACTAATAAGCAAATTATGTCCAAGATCGCCTCCTAGGGAGGACAATGGCTCACCAATGCTGGGAAACTCATGCTTATAAAATCGGTACTTTCATCCTTACCAATTTACCAGGCATCCTTCCTTCTGGCTCCAAAATCGATCACGGAGCAGGTTTCTAAACTGATATGAGACTTTCTGTGGCGAGGAGGAAAAGGCAATCACATGAAATTTCACTTAGTAAATTGGGACACTGTCAAACGTCCAATTTTGGAAGGAGGACTACAGGTAAGAGACCCTGGTCTTTCCAACATTGCATTGGGTGGAAAATTCTTGTGGATACTCTTCTTAAACAATAGACATCCAGTAAGTCAAATTTTAAGGAAAAAATACCTCAAAGGATCCGCATTGAGAAACCTCCAGATTGAAAACACTTCCAAAGGTTCGTAGATATTGAATCTCTATCACGTGGTCTAGAATTTTTCCAAAACCATTTGTATGGTATCCCTGGAAATGGGAATAATACATTGTTATGGCAAGATCCCATCATGGGTCAATCACCCCTCAACAACTCTGATGTTTTCAAAGAGGTCTGTGTGTGGTTTACACAACATGGTATTCATAAACTAGGAGACATTTCTTCTTGGGATGCTACAAGAAATTGGCGGTCTTGGGCCTTTCCTTGATTTCCAGAGCAATTGCATAACCAAAAGAACCTCCTCTTAGTTGTGTTGACAGGTTTGGCACCTATTCATTTGCACTCAATGGATAAATGGGGTTGGGGTAAGTCTGGAATTTACACCGCAGCGTAGGGCTTCGCCTCGCTTCAAACTCACCAAGTGTCGATCCATTCAACATCATTCTGGAAGCAGGTCTGGGATCCTCTCGGCCTCCCCAAAATAAATTTATTCTTCTGGGTTTTAATGCATAAGAAAATGTTGATTGGAGATAATCTGATAAAGAGAGGTATTAACGGACCACATAGATGTTCTCTGTGCTGTAATGCTCTCGAAACCATGGATCACTTGTTTGTGGACTTCCCTTTCACTCAAGAAGTTTGGACGCTCTCCCTTCATGGCCTTAATGTTACAACTCCATCACATATTACAATGGTAAACTCTATTCTTCTTATGGAAGACACGATATCCTCATGTGGTTCAAAGCAAATCAATATGGAGTAGAATTTGGCAAGCAATTCCCAAATACATATGTTGGAAAATATGGTTGGCTAGAAATGAACAGATCTTCAATAGCTCTTTGCACTCCCCCTTGTTGTTGGCCGCTAAAGCAAAAGCAGTCCTCGAAACAGTGGCCATTCACCCTTTCAAGAACGAAAACTCTTTCGTCCATGAAGAAAAGAGATGGCTAGGAACTTATATATTTTGTGACAGAAAAAAGATCATTGTTCCCCCCTTCAACACTCCAGGATGGCGCTTATGAGACACAAATGCAGAGTTTCAAGCTTGCTGGAGCAAACAGGGAAACACATCATTTTTTTTACGGCTCCTCTAAAGGAAACCCAGGGACAACAGGAGTAGGCAGAGTGATTTACTCCTCGGATGGTACCTAAAAAGATAGTTTCAACTGGGGATTAGGACATAGAACTAACAATCAGGCTGAAATTCTCGCGCTGATAAAAGCCTGTTAGATTGCATGGGGAAATGGCATCAAACCATGAAACCGAACACACTGGTTTTGGGCTATGTGTCCCGTGTCCACGTGTCGGACACGGACACACTGATAGAGCGTGTCCGACACCTCTCTGCAGCGTGTCCTATGTTCATACACTCGTGTCCTGTGACTGTCACTACGTGTCCCAAAAACAGGACACTCAAACCGAAAAAAAATTGGCTGGGCCCTCTTTAAAAACAAATTTTCACTTATATTTTGTCATTTGCAAATGTTGGGAGAGCTCAAAGAGTGGTTTTTTTTGCAGGTGAAGAAGATTTGAAGATTTGAAGCCTTGATTCTGATTTATATTGAATATTTGTAAAAATTTGGAGCTATATGTCTATATTTTTAAATTTTAATATATATATATAACGTGTCCTACGCGTCCTGATTCCCGGGGTCACCGTGTTTGTGTCGGACACTCGAATCCCCATGTCCTTCGTGTGCCGTGTCCTTGTGTCAGGTGACTTAGACATCAAAGAAATACAAGATTTCGACGATTCAAAAATTATGATAAATATATTAAACTCGGATATACACTTCAGCAATTCGGCACTCAACAAGGCCTTGCAAAGGTTGCGGTATGTGCTGCAAGATTTCTCCTCCTCTCACTTTTTCCGCATCCTGCATGGTTCGAACAAGGAAGCAGATGTAAAGGCAAACTTGGCCTGTCTCTTGCCTCAAGGAGCATTCAACAAGAACGGTGAAGAACCTTCATGGATTCCGATCCCATAGGTTTAGCTTCACCTTGATCTCCAACTTTGTAAAAAAGGGACAAGTTGAATTACAGATAAGTGGGTTGTTGAATCTTTGTAATGATGGTTGATTTGGCTCCGACCCAACCAATATCTAAATAAAAATAAATATAATATAACCGTTTTAGTTAAAAAAATAAATGAACTATAATTAATTTAACAATAAAAATAGCTCCAAATTATATTTATACAAGTTTTATTGCATCTTTGAAAACATATTAAATATATTAAGTATTTTGACAAAATAAAATACCCTATTCCTTATCAACAATAAGTTTAAGAAAAATAATAATGAAACATCAAAAATAGTGTGGCTTTTAAAGAGTCAAAACTTGGTACTTCTGTCACCCACAATCGACAAATTGAATTTACTTCTCCCTCCAAATATTTCTTTTTGCTTATTTCACACACCAAAACCTCTGCATATCTTATTGGAACACATTTTCAGGAGATCATCGAAGACCTGAATACATGGTGCTTTGTTCAGTTGAACGATTTTGGAGGGAAAGAAGGTTTCGTCCATAATTCATAGATTGCGATCAGAAGGTCATAACTCAAAACAAATTATTTGATCTAAGCTTTTGTCCAAAAAGACTATCGATCTGTTTTAGAGCTATTGTTTTCTGTGTATTTTATGACTGATTGAGGTTTTGCAATGCTAAAGTAGAGGGTGGTCAGCTATTATGGTGCGTACCAGATCTACAGGAGCTAGTCCACATCTTGTAGACCGAGCAGAGCCCATTGTAATGCAATTTAGTAGAACTGTCCCTGCTTTCTTCCAAACACACTTGCTTCCCATGGCTTGTATACTTTTAAATCTTACTAGCAGAACTACCAGCACAAGGGGGCTTTCTGTCATTTCAATGCCGCCGCATTTACCCTAGAAAGCAATCCCAGTACGCATGAAAAAACAATTGCTCTATTTCTTTAACACTTAATCTACCAATTTTTATAAAATGGATTGATATTATTGTCCATGACTACCATTTTTCTTTGTGTTTAAATACATCTATTTTTTGGGTGTGTATTTTGCCTTTTCAGGTCATAATGGATGTCAGTTTGTTTTCATACAGTAGGGTTAGGCACAAATGTTCTTTGTTGTCAAATAGTCACTGTCTGTCACAACAGAGATAGAAAATTGAGGGCATTCAATTAGGAAAGTGGTGCATTGTAGTTATTACTAAGAAGAAACTGTGTTTTTAAGGAAATACAAAAGAAGAGGAGGATCGCTCATCTTTGGAACATTATTGTATTTTTGTGAGATCTGTGAGTGTAATAGCCATGGTGCATTGTAGTTATTATTGAGAGAAGGCTGGTTTTTAAGGGAAAGCAGAAGAAGAGGGAATCACTTAATCTCTTAATCAGTGTTGAGTTTATGTGACATCTGTGTGTAATATCCATGGGAAGATAAAGCACTGACATATATACAATTTTCCAGAATAAAGAATCGGGGAATTATTAGTATTAATCAGTTCTTAAACATCAGGAAGGGCTTGATGGACTCGGAGGCCTTCCAAATAATCTGAAGAGGGAATCACTTAATCTCTTAATCAGTGTTGAGCTTATGTGACATCTGTGTGTAATATCCATGGGAAGATAAAGCACTGACATGTATACAATTTTCCAGAATAAAGAATCGGGGAATTATTAGTATTAATCAGTTCTTAAACATCAAGAAGGGCTTGATGGACTCTCAGGCCTTCCAAATAATCTGAAGCATGAAAGTGCCAACAACCTTGATTTTGGATGGGAATGGTTAATTCCAAGGAGGCCATTAAGAGAGACCAATCGGCGTCCTAAAGTTAGGCTAAGGCAAACACCATAACATATCTGATACCAGTCACTAGCAAATATGCTTTTGGAGAGGACCAAAAGTAAAATTTGGCCTGCTTAATCCAACTGAGGTAACCCTAGGTAATTGTTACAAAGATTGGGGTTGGGGTCATAGGTGGATGGAAATTGTGTGACAACAACATCACTTCCTTGACCACTGTGCTACTTGTACATATTTCAAAGATCATCCTGATTAATTATAATAGCCTGATTTTGTTCTGGATCTTGTAACATTTTGCTCTTAGTTTCCTGTTTGGTTCTTTTTCTCAGGCCCATGATTTAAGTGCATTTTTTGAGATGGATTTGTGCTTTGTATGGATTTTCAACATAAGGTTGTCTCAGTTTTTTGTTTCTCCACAACGTTTTTAACATAGTTTTGTCTTGTTCAATAATATTCCAAGATCAATGTATTTATCTTCCATGGTTTCCAACATTAAATGTTCAGTGATTGTAGGTGGTGCATGGTTATGTATTTCTGACAGTTTCATATCTAAATTACTTTATTTATAATCCGAATATCCTTGATTCTGAACAGAGATATAGTTCTAGATCACTGCGCTAGGGTTCATCCTCGCTAATTTATAATAGTCTTATTTGGTTTTCGGTTTTTTAACATTTATATCTTAGTTAGTTTGGAGTTTGTTTGATTTTTTTCTTAGGCCTGTGATTTAAGTACATTTTTTGAGATGGGTTTGTACATTGTATATTCAACATAAGTCTGTAAATGAAGAACTTGCTGAACATTGTATCCTCTGATTGTATCTGCAAAGGAAGAACTTGCTCACGACCTGTCCATCTATATCTCCCTTAGTAATAAAGATGACCATGTGCCATGTTTGAAAAGCACCCCACGAACCCTCAACCTTGCTACAATGGATCAACTAACCAATCCACCCCATTATATACTGATAATCCGTCAATGGTGAATGGTGAACTATGTAACAATGAGCTCACGCTGAATGATGCCCATGG